>VMDO01008255.1:0-19682 GCA_007922755.1 Pedetes capensis | reverse complement strand
AAAAAACCCGAGCCAAACCAAAGTAAAATACCTAAAAAATAACCATTGTCAAAAAGCAAGAGGAAAAATTGGAACGCTTGTACTCTGTTGGTGGAGTGTAAAATGGTATAGCCTCTATGGAAAAGAGTTTGGCAGTTCTTCCAAAAATTAAAAATGGAATTACTCTCTGATCAGGAATACAACTTGTACCAAAAAGCATTCAAAGCAGGGACTTTGAATACACTCATGATTCACAGCACCACTATCCATAATAGCCAAAAGGTAGAAACAAAGCAAGTGTACATCAGCTGATGAAGGATAAACAAAATGTGGCATATCCATACAGTGGAATATTATTCTACTGAAGACATTTGTCTAGACAGATTGATACAGTGACTGCAACAATGGGCTTAAACATAAAAAGATCATATGCATGGCACAGTGCTGGGTAGTGTTTTATTCTGTTGTACATAGCGTCGCTATGAGTTGGACCCAAACAAGAAGTTACTAGCCACCTAAAATCAGCCATTTACTCTTTTCCTTGGCACCTGTCTTCCTTTTAAACATACCATGGATCAAACACCTAAGTTCTTGCTAAGAAATTCAATACCAGTTCTGAAGAAATGGCCATAGATAAACTATCAAACCCAGAAACGTAGACATTGTTTCCATTATTACTTTCATTGTTACAAAGTACTTATCAATAACCTATTTACTATGTCCTTAAGCCAGAAGCCACTAACATCCAAGTAAAGAGGACACAAATTTCAACAATGCTTTGTGAGCATTTGCTATAATATCTTTAAAGACCTTCTTAAATATATACAGTTCACTTGTATAACAGCATCCCTAGGATGCTGGTTTGGTGGAAGTGCAGTGCTACCCGTAAATATTTAATATGGTGTTTTGTTGCAGGTAGTTTACAGACTACACTGTGGAAATGACCCAATTGAATAAGCAGTCTTAAATCAATATCAGGAGCTACTCCCAAATATATACCCAGACATACAGTTGTGAGGATGTGTGCCTAACAACTTCTCTCTTGCTCTCATGAACAAGGACCCCTTGAGTGATACTTACAGTCAACATTGGAGTTGTCAATAGGCCCCATGCAAAGAATTCCAGAAAGATGACAATAGCAGCATGGTAAACACTTGGTCGGCCAAAACCTTGTAGCTAAAAAAGAGAGAAAGCTATTATGAAATAGTAAAGAATATAAGAAATCTATTGTCTTAAAATGGTATAGAAAAAATATAATATTCTGGACTACCCATATTATTTATAACAAAACTTCATTTTAGGGACCAAGGATACAGCATATGCCAAGTCCTGTCTGTGTTCCATGCCCAGCACTACAAAAATACAAACAAGCAAACTTCATTCTGCAGTATCTCAATTCCCTCACCTTTCCTAATTACAGATGGTGTTAAGATTATAGACTTTGTACTTGTCCCATCAATGCAAGTCACTGGAGTTTTGGTAGGAAATCAACTGGATCTTCAAGAGACTTCAACTCTAGGACCTATCTGTCCCTTTCGAATTATGTGTTCCTGAGCAACCTAACATCTCTAGGCCTGAAGCTTTCTTAGCTACAGAATGGGTTCCTTAGCTACATGAGATGAGTATGGGGGTCTCTAAAGCTTCAGAGGGGGAGAGGTTGAGATCTGAATATGAAATCCACCCTCAGACTCAGGTGGTGAATGTTTGGCCCCCAGTTGGTGGTGCTATTTTGGGAGGTTCTGAAAACAGGAGGCGGAGCCTTGCTGGAGGAAGTAGGTCACTAGGAACGTGTTTTTGGGGGCTGTATCCTGTGGGCCCCTCTGTCCCTCTCTTTGCTTCCTGTCTGCCATGAGGTGATGTGCTTTGCTCCATGATATGCTCGCTGCCAGGATGTTCTGCCTTGCCTCAGGCCCACAGCAACGAAGCCAGCCAACCATGGACTACACACAACCTCTGAAATAATGAGCCAACATAACCTTTACTCCTTTCAGCTGCTTTAGATATTCATCACAGCAATGAAAAACTAACACAAATAAATACTAGGTCAAATCTGAAAACACATTCCATATCTAAAGGTGCAAAAATTCAACTTTCTGTTTCTGTTTTGAGACAATACCTAATCTGCTATATTTTCTGTGCTTTGGACTTCCTAAGATGGACTCTAAAACTCTTTTCAATGTAATGTGCTTTGACTCAGTGTCAACGCTTACTGCTAGGACTCAGTAGTAACTGGAAGTGATACTTACAAAGGCTTTTTGTTAAACCCACACTATTCCCATGCTTACATTGGCAAGTCTTTGAAAGGCAAAAAGCATACATGTACAGCTTAACTAGAATTTATCATGAGGATATTAGCCAAAACCAGAGAATATCAGAAAGATGTCTACCTATGTTTTATTCACTACATAAAGGTATTTGACTCTGTGGATCATAACAAATTATGGCTAACACTTCAGAAAATGGGAATACCAGAGCACCTAATTGTACTCATGAGGAATCTCTATGTGAACCAGAAGGCAGTTATTTGAATAGAACAAGGAAACACTGCTTGGTTTAAAAGTTGAGAAAGGGGTGCATCAGGGCTGTACACTTTCACCATATCTCTTCAATTTATATGCTGAGCAAATAATCCAAAAAGCAGGACTTTATGAGGAAGAACGTGGCATCAGGATTGGAGGAAGACTCATTAACAACCTGCGTTATACAGATGACACAACTCTGCTTGCTGAAAGTAAAGAGGATTTAAAACATTCACTCATGAGGATCAAAGATCATAGCTTTCAGTATGGGTTGTGACTAAACATTAACAAAACAAAAATCCTTACAACTGGGTCAGTACACAACTTTACAATAAATAGAGAAAAGATTGAGGTTGCCCAAGATTTTGCTTTGTTTGGTTCTATAATCAACCCCTGTGGAAGCAGCAGCCAAGAAATCAAAGGACACATTGCTCTGGGAAAAGATGTGGCAAAAGATCTCTTTAGAGTATTGAAAAATAAAGATGTCACATTGAAGACAAATGTGCACCTGACTCATGCCACAGTATTTTCAGTTGCGTCACATTGCTTGTGAAAGCTGGACATTGAACAAGGGAGACAGGAGAAGAATTGATGCTTTTGACTTACGGTGCTGGAGACGTCTACTGAATATACTATGGACTACCAAAAGAACCAACAGATCTGCCCTAGAAGAAGTGCAACCAGAGTTCTCCTTAGAAGCAAGGATGGCTAGACTGTGTCGTACGTATTTTGGACATGTAGTCAGGAGAGATCAATCCCTGGAGAAAGACATCATGTTTGGGAGAGTGGCAAGTCAGCAAAAAAAAGGAAAACCCTCCACCAGATGGATTGACACAGTGTCTGAAACAATGGGCTTAAACATAAATAAGACCGTGTGTCTGGCACAGATCGGGAAGTGTTTCGATCTGTTGTACATAGGGTCACTATGAGTAGGACTCGACTCGATGGCACCTAACAACAACAACAACAATCATAAGGAAACAGACAATCCAGACTACAGAACACTGTGTAACACAACTAGCCTGGTCTCTTTAAGAATGTCAATGTCATGGAAAACAAGTAAGGCTAAGGACACTGATCCAGATTAAAGGAGATCAGAGGGATAAGGATGTAGTCCAGCAGTACTGCATTTGCCTAGCATGGCCAAGGCCCAGAGTTTGATTCCCCAGCACGAATAAGCAAGAAGGAGAGTCATTACATCATGATGCTCTAGTCCAAATGGATGCTCCTGGATGAGATGGGAACAACTGAATCTACAACATTAACATTAAATTTCTTTGGTACTCTTCATGTCTGCAACTTCCTGTCAGTTGGTTTAGAAAAGAAACTAGTGCACATATCTATTCTGAATCTAAGGTCAGAAAATATCTGCTAGATTTAAACGAAGGGAATACACGTGTCCATTTTACTATTTTTTTATTTTTGTAGTTTTGAAAATTTTCAAAAAAAGTCAAGTACAGCTGTTACTGAATATTCAAACTTGCAAATTCCTCAATATCTAACGAATGGCTTTTTAAAGCCATTAAATTATAAGACAGTTGCAAACCAGAACACAATTTGAAAATTTGGGGGGTAGTGGGTTACTTTGTTTTTTTGCGACAGTGTCTTGCTATTGTAGTCCGGGCTAGCACTGAACTCATAATCTTCCTAAATTAGCCTCCCTAGTGCTGGAACTACAGGCCTTTGCCACGTGGCCTGGGTCATTTCACAAAGTTTAAAAACCAAAAAAGGATCATTTTAACCCCTTGTTGTTGTTGTCAGGTGCCATTGAGTCAGGTTTGACTCATAGTGACCCTATGTACAACAGACAAAACACTACCTGACACTGTGCCATGCCTGGCACTATTGTCAGTGATTCTCTGGTATTAAAAAGGTTTTCAATCACTAATTGCTTTTGGGGAGTGGGTTGCCAGGTCCTTCTCCCAAGCCTACAGCACCTGGAGTTCCCAGGCGGTCTCCCATCCAAGTATTAATCAGGCCCAACCCTGCTTAACTTCTGAGATCGGATGGGATCGATTGCCAGAGTGGTATGGACATAGGCATTTTAACGCCTATGACTAAAATAAAATAAAATAAAGAGTTAATGCATCTGCAGACCCTTCAAAAAGTACTAGTTTCAAAGCCAGGAGCAGTGGCTCATGCCTGTAATCCCAGTAACACAGGAAACAGAGACAGGAGGATTACAAGTTCTAGACCAGAGGCAGTCTATGCAATTTAGTGAGACAGCCTCAAAAAAAAAGTAAAAGCATGGGCTGGGGGCACAGCTCAGTGGTCTAGCAATTGCAAAGGATGCAGGCAGGAGGCCCTAGGTTCAATCTCCCAGAACCAAGAAAGAAAAGAAAAGAAAAGAGAAGAGAAGAGAAGGGAAGGGAAAGGAAGGGAAGGAAGGAGAAGGGAAGGAAGGAGGAGGAGAAGGAGGAGAAAGAAAGAGAAAGAGAAGGAGAAGAGAGGGGAAGAGAAAGAAAGAGGAGGAAGGAAGGGAAGGGAAGGGAGGAGGGAGGGAGGGAGGGAGGGAGAAAGGGTCAAGAAAGAAAGAAGGAACAAACCAGTTTTGCTAATTCTGTTGGTAAAACAGAATGGAAATGGTAGCAACAACTCAACCTCTGCTTATAAGTTTGTCTGAGAACCTCAATGTTCCTGTTCCTCTGCATCCTTCCAGGTCCTGAGTTAGAAGCATTGCCATCATGCCCCACTGACTCTCTTGCTGGCTGCCTCTCCTTGGGTCTAATTCTCTGGTCTCTCGCCTAAATTACAAAGTAGCTTTCTAAAGGTACCCCTGCTTCCACTCTTGATCTTTCACCCACTGTCACAGCCAGGAGGATAGGTCTAAATGTAAATCAGATCCTATTAATCCTCTAATCCTGCCTCCCTGACTCCCACAGCTTCTAATCACATACTACATATTCCACAAGGGCCTACAACTCCCCAGCCCTGTGCTGTGCTCTATTGTTTCTAAAGGATTTCTAACAGATTTTATGATTTGTTTTTATATATTGCCCACCTCCCCTGCAATGTAAATGTCACAAAGGAAAGGTTTTTGTCTGTTAGGTTTAATGATCCATGCCAAACTGCCACTCTCTTACTCAACACAATATTAGCAGCATGGGAAAACATCTCTTCTGAGACAGAATGTCTTTTTTCTGCTTTGTCATTTTAGACAGTAAAACTGGGAATACAGAAGAAAATTGGAATGGATGGTCCCACTTCTTCATGAAGAAACAGGGCATGGGTAAAGGGCGGGGAAGGAGTGAAAACCACACAGGATATAGACTAAAAGAAATTTAAGAAATATTAACCAAAAGCAATGAGTAAACTTTGGGTTTGACTATAACTTTCAGGGCCTGCAGCCATAGCCCTGTGGCATCCGATCCCGTCAGATCTCGGAAGCTAAGCAGGGTCAGGCCTGGTTAGTACCTGGATGGGAGACCGCCTGGGAACACCAGAAGCTGTAGGCTTGGGAGAAGGACCTGGCAACCCCCTCCCAAAAATAATCGATCTGCCATTGAAAACCCTATGAACAGCAGAGAAGCACTGACAATAGTATTTTCCCTGTTGTACAGAGGGTCGCTATGAGTCGGATACCGACTCGAGGGCACCTAACAACAACAACATAACTTTCTAGATAAGTGATAATTTTGAGACAATCATGGAAATGCAAGAATGGACTGGGAATTAAATGACAGTAAAGAGTTATACTTGCTGTAATAGTGGTTGTTGTTGTTAGGTGCCATTGAGTTAGGTCCAACTCATAGCCGACCCTACATACAACAGCCTTCTCTGCTATTCCTAGGGTTTAACGGCAGATTGATGTTTGGGAGTGGGTTGCCGGGTCCTTCTCCCAAGCTTACAGTATCTGGTGTTCCCAGGCAGTCTCCCATCTAAGTACTAACCACGCCCGACCCTGCTTAGCTTCTGAGATCTGACAGGATCAGATGCCACAGTGTTACGGCTACAGGTATAATAGAGGTACTGGAGTTAAATGTTTAAGTCCTTATCCCTCAGAGACACATACTGAAGGATTTATTTGTGAAATGAGACAATGTCTGGAATCTGGTTTAAAAGCTATAGCAAAAAATAATAAAAAAACAGAAGTAAAGGTAAAAAGTGATGGTTAATGAAGATGTGCTATTTTTAGCACCAAGCAATAAAAAGAATCTTTTTGTTCACTAACATATATTTAGATATTATCAATTAAAAGGTATTTAAATTAACAAACACCTCTTCTAAAATGCAAACATATTTTACTCTCATCTCTACAACAATTACTTTAACAGTACTGCAGGAAAAATAAATCTGCCTTCAATTTCTTCCGAGGCTCTTGGTTGCCAGTATGCTAATAAAAAAGTATCATACATGTTTCCTTTAAATTATCTGAGCTAATTAGGAAAACTTTATCAAACACTAATCAACCAATTATTTCAATTCAGCCTGATCCAGGGCAGCCTCTCTGGGTCAGCTGTTTCCTTAATCCATTTTTATCCTTTCATAAACCAATACGGAATATCTTCAGACAACCCAATTGCAGAGCCACTTAGAAGTAGAGGATGAAAGGTGGGCAACATCTCCTCCAACTCACAACCACCTTTCCCACGGATCACTGCAATGACCTCTTAACCCTGTCTTAATTCCCTTTCCCTGCTCCCTCCAATCTTTTTGATAAAGATGCAAATCTCACCCCACACTCCTATGTAAGACTACAAATAATAAGCTAAGAATTCTTCCTATCCCTCTCTGACCTTCCCACAGTATCATTTTGTTGCCAATTCCATCAAAAGGAGGGGTCCAGGGCTGGGCAGACAGCTCAGTATTACAGCATGTGTTTAGCATGTACAAGGGCCTGGCTCCAGTCCCCAGCACCAAAAACAAAAACAAAACCACAAAAGAGCAAGAAAGGGAAAAAAGTGGAAGTCCATTTCTCTACTTCCCTGGAAGTGGGCTGGCTCAACAACTTGCTCTATTCAACAGACATCAGAAGTGACAACACAGGCTTGTGAAACTAACCTTCTGAGTGCTTCAAGACTACCATCTATGCCGGGCGTGGTGGCGCACGCCTGTAATCCCAGCGGCTCGGGAGGCGGAGGCAGGAGGATGGCAGGTTCGAGACCAGAGGCAGTCTGCGTAATTTAGCGAGACCCTGTCTCAAAAAAAGTAAAAAAAATGGGCTGAGGTGCAGCTCAGTGATCCAGCACTTGCAGAGCATGCAGGCGCGAGGCCCTGGGTTCAACCCCCAGGACTGGAAAAAAAAAAAAAAAAAAAAACAGACTACCATCTAGAACAATCTCTTCTAGCCACACAAGGCTGAGAGTACCGAAGGCTTCTCCTGTTAAGGCCTACAGCCCAACCAGTATAACAGTCATCACCAGCTGCCAGACATAGAAACAAGACCATCATGGATGACCACCTCTAATCAAGCCTGCAGATGACTGTAGAAGCATTAGAAACCCAAATAAAACTTCAACAGAATCCCCACCAGAATTTCACCCAACTGGTACCCCAAAGAACTATCATTGGGGGGGGTTGATTTAAGGTACTAAGTTTTAGGGTAGTTTATGTAGTCATGATTAACTGATAATAGCCCCCTTTTGCCCTCATGATAAAGATTAAACTCTAAAACTTTTTATGAAGCCAGGCGTGGTGGCGCATACCTGTAATCCCAGTGACTCAGGAGGCAGAGGCAGGAGGATTGCAAGTTCGAAGCCAGAGGCAGTCTGCATAACTTAGCGAGACCCTGTCTCAAAAAGTAAAAAAAATGGGCTGGAGGTGGCAGCTCAGTGGTCCAGCACTTGCAAAGCATGCAAGCGTGAGTCCCTGGGTTCAACCCCTAGTAAATAAATAAATAAATAATAAATAAATAAATAAATTTATTCTTTCAATTCTAGAGGTTAGAAGTCCAAAATGAATGTGCTGGCACCTGGGGAAAGCCTTCTTTCTAAAATCTTCACGTGGCAGAAGGTAGGAAAGTGAGAGTGAGAGAGGGAGAGCGCGCCCGAGTGAGCGAACCTACTCCCACACCCTTTTTATGGAAGTATTTATCTATCAGGAGGGCAGAACTCTCACAACCTTAACACCTCCCCAGAGACCCGACTCCCCTAAACTGCTGCACTGAGGATTAAGTTCCCAACATACGAATTTGGGGAGACACTCAGGCCACAGCATCTGTGATAAAAACAAAAACCAAAGCTAGATGTGGTGGCAGGAGGATTATGAGTTCAAGGTCACCTGAGGCTACATAGTAAAACCCTTTCTCAAATAAAACTAAGCACAACATCAAAATACAAAAGTGTTGGCAAGGATGTGAAGAAATTGGAATCCTTGTGGACTGCTGGTAGGAACACAAAATGGTCTGGTGGCTGTGGCAAACAGTATGGCAGTTCCTTAACAAATTAAACCTAGCATTACCATGTGATTCTACTTCTATATCCTCCAAAGTACATAGAGACTTGAGCAGATCTTTACACATCCATGTCCACAGCAGCATTATTCACAATAGCCAAAAGGTGAAAGCAACCAGAGCCGCTGACAGACGGATAAATAAAATGTGGTGCATATATACCATGGAATAGCATTAAGTCTTAAAGGAATGGAATTCTGACACATGCTACAACATGGATGAACCCTTAGGAAATTAAGCTAAGTGAATGAAGGCAATCACAAAGGTCAGAAGAACTAAGAGTGAAAATGGCTATATTCCCAAAAGTAATCTACAGATTCAATGCAGCCCCCATCAAAATGCCAATGATATGTATCAAACAAATAGAAAAAAAATCCTAAAATTCATATGGAAGCACAAAAGACCTTGTATACCCCAAACAATCCTAAGTAGCAAAAGCAGTACGGGTGGCATCATAATACCTGACTTCAAACTATACTGCAGGGCCACAGAGGAAAGAGAGCTTGGTAGTGGCACAAAAACAAGCATTAAGATTAATGGAACAGAAGACCCAGATACACACCTATGCAGCTACAGGCACCTGATCTTCAACAAAGGTGCCAAAGGCATGCACTGAAGAAAACATACTCTTTTCAACAAATGGTGCTGGAAAAACTGGATATTTATATGTAGAAGAATGAAAGCAGACTTGTATCCCTTGAGCTGTACGAAAATCAATTCAAAATGAATCAGAGAGCTCAACATAAAACCAGAAACCCTGAAACTACCAGAAGCACATGTAGGGAGCATACTCGAACACATAGGCATAGGCAAGTACTTTCTTAACAAGACTCCAACAGCCCAGGAAACTCCACCAAGAACTGACAAACAGAATTACATAAAGTTAAAAAGCTTTGGCACAGCAAAGGAAAAATGAATAGATAACAGAAGAGCCAACAGAATAGGAGAAAATCTTTGTGTTATACATATCTGACAGAGGATTGTTGTTGTTCTTGTTAGGTGCTGTTGAGTTGGGTCTAGCTCATAGCAACCCTATGTAAAAAAGAATGAAACACTCTCTGACACTGGCATGCCCCGCAGTATTGTCAGTGCTTCCCTGCAAATTTGTAGGGTTTTCAATGGCAGAATATTTCAGGAGTGGGCTGTCAGGTCCTTCTCACTAGCCTGCAGCACCTGGTATTCCCAGGCCGACTCTGCTTAGCTTCCAAGATCAGGTGGGATCAGATGTCAAGGTGCTATGGCTGTAGACGTGACAGGATTAATATCCAGAATATACAAAGAACTCAAGAAATTAAACACCAAAGTAACAAATAATCCAATAAATAAGTGGACAATAGAACTGAATAGGCATTTCTCAAAAGAGGAAATACAAATGGCCAATAAACACATAAAGAATGTTCAATATCCTAGCCATCAGGAAAATGGAAATTTTAAAAAATACACTGAGATTCTATCTTATCCCAGTCAGAAAAGCTAACATCAACAAAACAAACAACTGCTGGTGGAGCTTGGTTTGTAGAAAGGAAACTTTTTACACCTTTGGTGGGATTGTAAATTAGTTCAGCCACTATGGAAATCAGCATGGAGGTACCTCAGAAAACTAAAAAAAGAGAACTTCCATATGATCCACCTCTATCACTTCTAGGAATATACCCAAAAGAAGGTAAATCATCATGCTATAAAGATACCCACACTTCCATGTTTATTGCAGCACTCTTCACAATTGCAAGGGAATTATGGAGAATCGGCCCAGATGTTCATCAACAGACAACTGGATTTTCAAAATGTGGTACATATACACAACAGAATATTACTCAGGAATAAAGAATGAAATTATGCCATTTGCAGAAAAATGGATGGAACTCAAGAACATCACGTTAAGCAATATAACTCAGGCTCAAAATGAAAAACAGCACATGTTCTCATATGTGGGAATTAGGTCTGCCTTAAAGAAATACTCACACACACTCACATACACACAACTGTACTTACCTAAGATTGGAAAATATAAGTGGACCCAACATGGGAGGGAAGGGGACTACTGGGAGAAGATGGGGAAAGAGAGGGGGAGAGAATAACACAGAGGGGTAAAGTGGGAGAGAGAAAGTGCAAAATACAGGATGCAACTCTATAAAAGTCAAAAAGAAAATCATGCTATACCTCATAAATATGTACAATGATCATTACATGTCAATCAAAAAACTTCTGTAAAATGTTTACAGAGATGGAAGTGTCAATAATGCTGATTTGATAATTGCACACTGTATATATGAACTGAATTTTCACTTGTATCCCATTAATATGTACAACTAAAATACCAATAAAAATTAAAATAAAGAAATGCAAGACTTGACACACATACAAAAAAGAATTGCATTAAATCTGCATATTTCTTCGGAAAAAAGAAAATGAGGCAGTCACAAAAAGGCAAATAACTGTATGATTTCATTTATATGCAGTATCTCTAATAAAATTCACAGAGACAAAAAGAATAATGATTAGCAGGGGCTGCAGAGTTATTGTTTAATGGTATAGAGTTCAGTTTGGCATAATGAAAATGTTCTGGAGATCAACAATTGGTAATAACTGCACAACAGTTAATGTATTTAATGCCACTGAACTACACATTTAAAAATGGGTAAAATGTGACTTTCATGTTATATACATTTACCACAATAAAATAAGCAACTCAAAATAGATCATGGACCTAAAAATAAAATGTAGAACTGTAAGCTTCTAGAAGATAATAGGAGAAAATATAAGTAAACATGGTCACATGGTGTCATAATGAGCTTGTAGATGTAATACTAAAGTCACGGTCCATGCAAGAAAAAAACTGATGTTAGACTTGATTAAAATTACAAACTCCTACTCTGCAAAAGACATAGTTAAGAGAATGAAAAGATAAGCCTCAGACTGGGAAAAAATACTTGCAAAACCCATGTCTGATAAGAGACTTGAATAAAGAATACATAAAGAGCCGGGCACCAAGACACATGCCTATAATCCCAGCAATTTGGCTGAGGCAGGAGGATCACAGGTTCACAGTCAGGTGTGGCCTATGCAACTAAGCCAGACCTTGTATCAAAATTTAGGCTTAGTGGTGGAGTGCCTGTCTAGCATGCACAAGGTTCTAGGTTCACCCCACCCCAGTACCATAAATATATATATTGCTGTTGCTATTAGGTGCTGTCAAGTCATGTCCAGCTCATAGTGACCCTTATAGGGATTTCAATGGCTGATTGTTTCGGGATTGCCTTGGGAGTGGATTGCCATGTCCTTCTCCCATTTTCACAGTGCTGGGAATCGAACTCTGGACCTCAGAGACTGCAGAGCAGAGCTCTATCAACTGAGTTAAATCCCAGTGTGTGTGTGTGTGTGTGTGTTGTGTGTTGTGTGTGTGTGTGTGTGTGTGTGTGTGTGTGTGAATTAAATCTATGTTGCTGTCATTGTTAGGTGCTACTGAGTTGGGTCTGACTCATAGTGACCCTCATAGGGTTTTCAATGGCTGTTACTGGATTACTTTGGGAGTCGATGTCAGGTCCTGCTCCCGTTTTTGCAGTGCTGGGGATGAAACCCAGGTCTTTATATATATAGGGAATATATAAGAAATATATAAGAGGATCCTTGAGTACTTTATGCCTGCAACCATACCACTGTGGCATCTGATCCCATCAGATCTTGGACGCTAAGCAGAGTTGGGCCTGGTCAGTACTTAGACAGGAGACTACCTGGGAATACCAGGTGATATGGGTTTGGGAGAAGGACCCAGCAACCCACTCCCAAAAAACAGCCAGCCATTGAAAACCCTATGAACAGCAGAGAAGTGGTAATCATACTGTTTCACCTGTTGTATGTAGGGTTGCTATGAGTTGGACACCAATGCGACAGCACCTAACAACAACAACAGAGTACTTTATAGTGTCAAAATATAAGTGCTGGTGAGGAGAGAGGGATGGGTAGAATGTGGATATCAAAGAGCTCTCAATGGCCAAAACTTGAACAACTTGAGCAAAGAAATGAGGACTGGATTATAATATAAAATATAAAATTAATACCTATGTGTCCATGTGGATAAAATGGTTAAATAAACAAATAAAGGAGAATAAATAAATCTATTTATGCCAAGTGACTTAATGTAGACCCTCTGGCCGTCAAAGAGTAAAATATGACTTCTTATTTTAAATGTGTGGGCTACAGTTACTTTATTCCATAGAGTACAGTATAGAAGGGACGAGGGTGACTAAAAGTAGAGAAACTTGAAAAACAGTACCTTAGACTGATAATCAAGGTTAACATCCACACTGTAACCTACCACTGAAATGATGTAATAAAAATGATACTTTACCTCTGTGGGTTTCTTCCCCTAAAACCCACAATTTCAGTCTAATCATGAGAAAAACAAGATGTATCCCAACTGAGGGACACTATAAAATATCTGGCCCGTACTTGCCAAAATTGTCAGGGTCATCAAAAACAAGGAAAGTCTGAGAAACTGTCACAATTCAGAGTAGCCTGAAGAGACATGAAAATGTAATGCAGTGGATTGGAGATACATAAACAGAAAAAGGGCATTCAGTAAAAATGAAGAAATCTGAATAAACTATGGGCTCTGGCTGATAATAATGTATGGATATTGGTTTGTTAATCCTGACAAATACCCTATACTAATAAGATGCTAATAATAGGGGAACATAGGTAGAGGCTACATGATGATTCTTTATAGTTATTATCTGTAATTTTTCTGCAGGTCTGAAACTATCTTAAAATAAAGTTAAATTTAAAAAATAAATGGCCAAAAATATAAAAATATCCTGCTGGAGAAAAAGAGAAGATGGGGCAAAAAGTAGTGGTATTAAATATTAGGACAGGTGTCAGCAAACTACAGCCCATAGTCCAAATCCAGCCTACCATCTGTTATTGTATATTACAATTTACTACCTAGCAATGCTCACTCTTTTACATATAATCTATGGCTATTTTTCTGGTAAACTGACATAGGTGAATAGTTGCAACACAGATCATATGGCTGCAAAAATTAAAATATTTGTTATCAAGGCCTTTACAGATAAGTTTGAAAATGAATAACTACAAGTAAATGAAATATGAGAGAATTCATAAATATCAATAGTTCAGTATAATAATATTTATAAGTGCCTGACATTTCATGACTTTCCTGAGCCAAGCTTTATTCTCATTTTGTATACATGTTCCTCCTAAATACTTGCCAAAGGCAGCATTTAGAAGTATTTGTCTAAATGTACCTTAATCTCGCAGATACCAGGCATAATTAGTGGCAGAAAAGGCTGGCCTTCTACACTGCCCAAGAGACACTAACACATTCCCAAAGTTGTTCATGTTTCAGCAATTATGGGTTTATACTAACAACGGTCCCCTTCTTGGAACTTCATGCTGGAGAGCTCTCCAGAACCAGAAGCTGAATCTTGACTAGTCAACTCAATCAAGATAAGCCTATGATTTAAGACAGAAAGGAGCCACAAGGCCCAACTGGAGCCAATCAGATATGCGATGATACATGTAGGAAGTGTTCTGTGTTTCTTTACTCTTCGTAAATTATATAGGCTGCCTCTAGTCTCAAACTTGCAATCCTCCTGCATCTGTCTCCCAAATCACTAGGATTATAAGTGTGCATCAGTGCACCCAGCCAGTTCAAGCATTTTAAAATATTTTCTGAGCCAGTTGTGGTGGCTCATGCCGGTAATCCCAGCAACTCGGGAGGCAGAGGCTGGAGGATCATGGATTCAAGGCCAGAGACCTTGTCTCAAAATAAAAAATAAAAAGGGGTTGGGATACAGCTCAACAGTACAGTGCTTGCAAAAGTATGTGCAACATCACGGGTTCAACTCTTAGTTAAAAAAAAAAAATTGAACCTAAACATGAACCCAGTGAAAAGCTCAAGTTCAGCTTTTAACGTTTTGTTTTTCTGTATCATTAGCTAGTTTATTATACACAAAAACTGAAAAAAATATTTATTCATCTATCTATATGTTGGATTAAAATTTAAAACCTGAACCTCAATCAAACCTGAACCCTCTACATTTTAATATAGATCCTGTATATGAACCTGAGCCCAGTTTTTTGTGGGTGTGAAGCCCTGCTGCTGAGCTAATAAGCAGACTATTCCTGCAGTTCCTATTGTGTGCAATAATAAATCCCATGTCCTCAAATACAAGCATTTTGCACAGTACTAACCTATTAAAAATGAAATATTTGAGTTTCTGGTAAGGAAGGTAAGGAACCAAAAATAGCAGCAAACTATTGGTGCTATTGTGCTTCTAATCATATATAAATATAAGTGGTAATGGAAGGTTAAACATAGGACCTTGTATATACTTTGCAAGTGCTCTATCTACGACTGAGCTGCACCCCCAGCCTCCTCTCACCCTTTTTAAATTTTTATCTTGAAAGAGGGTCTCGCTAAGTTATGCAGGCTGCCCCTGGCTTCAAACTTGCCATCCTCTTGTCTCTGCCTCCCTAGTCTTTGGGATTACAGGTGTGTGCCACCCTGTCTGCAGAGCTCTTTAAAAACTTGTTTTAAAATGTATTCTAACTAGCTGGGCGTGGTGGCGCACGTCTGTAATCCCAGCGGCTTGGGAGGCAGAGCCAGGAGGATTGCAAGTTCGAGACCAGAGGAAGTCTATGTAAATTTAGCAAGACCCTGTCTCAGGAAGTAATGAAAAAAATAAAAGGGCTGGGGGTGCAGCTCAGTGGTCCAGCACTTGCAAAGCATGCAGGCGTGAGGCCCAGGGATCAACCCCCAGTACCACCAAAAAAAAAAAAAAAAAAAAAGAAAAGTATTCTAACTGAAAACTGATATTCTGTAGATGAAAAGAACCATCACAAGATGTATACAGTCATTTCTGCACTGCTGCTGAAGTCACATACAAAAAGTATACTTTGCTATGAGATGTCAATATTTTAATAATTCACATATCGGCTACTTTTTGCCTATATTGCTTATATCTGGCTAGTAAAGTGGTCTTAACAAAAAAATTCTGTATCTCAAAGCTATTTTATATAAACACAAGGATAAAGAACACAAATGTTTTTTTAAACAATGATTAGACCTGAAGACTCTTTTTTTTCTTCCTACATGATAATACCATTGGCATGTAAGCAGGAAAAACAATTTTACCAGTTATCTCTCCAGATGAATTAACATTTCTACAAAAATTATAAAGATTTTTCTTAGCACTATATTAAATAGTTGAATAAATGACATACCCATAACACTGGATAGATTAAACATTCATTAAGTACTTATAAAAATAAGCACATTTTACAACATTTCAAACAAATACCACTCAACATAAGCAAACCAAGATGCCAACAATGAAAATTACTTCTGTAAATATTCCTATCCCTACCTTCATTCTTTCTTTCTTTTTTTTTTTTTTTTTTTTTGTTAAGACAAGGTCTTGCTATATAGCCCAGGCTGACCTTGAACTTGCTATCCTATCTGAGAGTGAAAATACTCAATCGTAAGTGATTAACTTACTCAATGCTTATTTGTTGAGCTCTACTAAATACCAACTAGATGTAGGACAATAGTGCACAACAGAAGAACCGATCCCCGCTCTCATTTGATGGAATGTAAAATTACAAATGGAAATATACACTCTGAAGGACAAACACATAGGCTAGCAACAATATTGCAAAGGACAGTGAGCAATACTTAGGCAAAAATTATTCAGTAATAGCCAGGTGCAGTGGTGCATGCCTATAATTCCACCAACTCAGTAGGCGGAGGCAGAAGGATCACAAATTCAAGGTCAGAGGTAGCCTGCATATCTTACTGAGACCCTGTCTGAAAATAAAAAGTAAAATATGGGCTGAGGGTGCAGCTCAGTGATAGAGCACTTGCAAAACGTGTGTGAGGCCCTGGTTTCAATCTCTAGGACCAAAAAATTTTAAAAAATTATCCTGTAAGAGCAGCAACAGACATTATGTGAAGCCCTAATGAAAGTACCTCACATGCTATCATTTAACCCTCAAAACAATCTTTGAAGATGTTGTTGTTAGGTGCCATAGAGTCGGGCCCAACTCATAGCAACCCTCATAGAGTTTAAGTAACTTTCCCAAGTCATACAATAAATTTCTCAGTTGGCATTCCATGAAGATGGTCACACATCTCCAGAGCATGCGCTACTATCCATTATAGCACACTTCTTCTCTTACAGTGTCTGATGCTCCACAAATACAATCAGTTGTAGCAGGCAGCCTACATAGCAGCTTCCTGAGTAAGAGGTGACAGGAGTCAAGTGTAGCCAGATCAGGCAGTGATGCTGGTGTTTGAGAATGGCTGCAAATACAGATGAACATTAGCAGAGCTATCTGACTGCACAGAGATCATAATAAATCAATGGCTTGTGGACTCATATGAAAACCCTATGAGTAAGTTGCAAGTGACGATCAAGCTGCATCTAGTGGCAAGGTTTATAGACTAGTGAACTGACATACTTCAATTGTATAGCTACTCTAGTAGCAGGTTTAAGTCAGAAACCAATGCTTATTATAGGCTGAACATGGCATACCCATTCTTTTACTTACCACTTTCATCCGTGCCTCCCACCTCCAACCACGCACTGTGTACTTTTCTTAGTCAAAGTTTTGGTAAGCCCACAAGCACTAGCCAAAATGAGCAAAAAGCAAACACGGCTGGAGAGCTTCTTTGAAAAGGGGGAAAGACCCAATGATGAGACAGCAGAAGACTCAAACTGTCTACCAAAGGAAACCTGCATTTAAAAGAAAATACCAAGTGTCCTATTTAAATTATGGGTTCACTGTAATAGGTGATTCACATTCTCCAAGCTCACTTTCTATAATATGGGGTGACCAACTATCCAATGAATGGCAGAAGGACATGGCAATTCACTCCCAAAGCAATTCCAAAGCAATTTGCCACTGCAAATCTTATGAGGGTCGCTATGAGTTGGATCCAACTCGATGGCACCTACCAACAACAACAACAACAATCCAATGAAGCCATGAAACCTTCAAAACTGCACTGCCACACAGACACCAAGCACTCCGCATTAAAAGATAACCCTCTGGAGCTTTTCAAAAGGAAAAAAGTGAACACAAAGAACAGAAGAAGTTACTAAAGGCCGCCACTTCATCAAATGGGCGGGGGTTTAGCTCAGCTGGTAGAGTGCTGCTCTGCACTCTCTGAGGACGAGGGTTAGATCCCTAGCACCACAACAATGAGAGAAGGACATGGCAACTCCCATAGCAATCCCGGAACAATCAGCCATTGAAAACCCTGAGGATCTGTATTGACAGCATCATTCTTAGTGGCTAATCACACTGCCAACGGTTCTTAAGAAGCCCTTTACTATTGGTGAAGAACTGATCCTACCTACTGCCAAGGATATTTGTCATGAACTTTTAAAAGAGGCTGCAATTCAAAAGGTGGCATGTGTTCCTCTTTCAGCTAGTACCATAACCAGATGAAATAGTAGAGGAGCGGAGTCAAGATGGCGGACAGATAACACATACCTTCTGTTCCGGAGCAATAAGAAGTCTAGATTAGGGGTTTAAAAGTCAAATTGAATAAACAGAAACAGAGATAATTTAGTTTGAGAGATAGAGAATGAAATTAGGCGTACATTGAAATCAAGGATTAGGCTTCAGAGGAGCTACACAGTGGCCAGCAGCGGGACCGCCGCCATTTCGCCATCACACAGGGAGCGGATAGAATCCCAGAGACCTGAAGGGGATTTCAAGCACACGCACCCACGGGCCCGGGCCCAACACGGAGTGCAACCTTGGCAGCACACTCTCACCACGCCTGCGGGACACAGTCTGCAGTTCCTAGGTGAGTCACCGTGAGGGAGCACACAAACGCCCTCCATAGCAGCCGCGGAGCGAACGGGGGAAGCCGGTGCCAGCGATCCGCGTCTAGAGCTGAGACGCGGCTCCCCTCCCTTCTGCTGCGGTGGGTCAGGCCTACGATCTCGAACTCCACAGAAATTTGGGCACACATATATCCAGATCCCAGACACATCAGAGGTGAGCCCAAATCACCCCACTGTGCTGCGGAGAGATCTGGGGCTTGTGGAGGCGGCTAAGTCGCGCAGGGCCGGGGAGCTCCTTTTCTGCGGAAACCGCTCGCCCCTGGCGGAGAAGTTCCGAGCACGACCGCAGCACACAACAAGGTTATGGGGAGGAAATCTCTGATTTGGGGAATTGGCGCCCAATCTCCGTGGGACAGGGAGATCTTCAGGGAAGACCCCACAGATTCCACTGCCTCTTGAACAGTACAGTAGTCATGGAGTGTTTCGTGGAACAGTCTCTTTGGGCACTTGGGGCCCCAATTAAATCCAGATTGTTATGAAGAGCTTGGCTATATGGACCCAATGAGACCGATGGTTACTGCGGATTGTGTGGAAATACTGCCACCCTGAGCTCTATGGGGAACATTGCACCCTGCATTATCGAATCCACCTGTTCGAACTGGGTGTAATAGTTCAGACTCCATCCTCAAGATAATATGTTTTTACTGTTAACAGGGTCTTGAGCCTGCTTCCTTTGTGGAAGCTGGACTGACACTCTGTGGCCCCACCCTATACAGTTTTTGCTTTTTGAGATAGGCTCTTGTTGGGCTGCACAGATTTTGGGCTTGAGACCCTCCTGCCCCCATCCCGCAAGTCACAGGGATTCCAGGCGTCCTTCACTGCACCTGACTGCAAGAATTGTTATATGTATGGGGGAGAGTCTATG
This sequence comes from Pedetes capensis, assembly GCA_007922755.1. NCBI lineage: Eukaryota > Metazoa > Chordata > Mammalia > Rodentia > Pedetidae > Pedetes > Pedetes capensis. Next base: position 50 of record VMDO01008255.1, on the reverse strand, counting down.
CGTGAGGTCTGGAATTTTATATTTTATTCTATTTTTTCTCTTTTCTTTGT
>VMDO01008254.1:42882-85660 GCA_007922755.1 Pedetes capensis | reverse complement strand
TCTCTCTCTCTCTCTTTCTTTCTTTCTTTGCAGTACGTGAGGGTTGAATTCAGGGCCTCACACATACTTTGCAAGTGCCCTACCACTGAGCTGCACCCCCAGCCCATTTTAAAATTTTTTATCTTTGGACAGGATAAAATAAAATCACTAAGTTACATAGGCTACCTCCGGCCTTGAAGCTACGATTCTCCTGCCTCAGCCTCCTGAGTCACTGGGATTATAGGTGTGAGACACTGTGCCTGGCTTATATTTTCTTAAGTCAGTTTTGTTGTATTCTTTCCTAGGAATTTATCTGTTTCATCTAACTTTTTAAACTTATTGGCACATAATTGCATGTACTATGCATAATCTCTTTATCTTTCATATCTTTAGGGTCTGTACTAATAGCTCCTTTTAATTTCTAACGTTTGTGGCTTGTGCTTCTTTCTTTTTTCTTGATCAAATTTTCCAGGGCTATGTTGATTTTATTGATTTTAAAAAGAATGTGTAACTTTTATTTTGTTCATTTCTGCTCTTTATTATTTTATTTCTTCTACTTTTGGTTATTACTATTTTTCTAAATTCTTGAGATGCATAATTCACTGATTTTCAACCTTTCTCTCCCTCTCCCTCGATCTCTTCTTCCTTCCTTCCTTCCCTCCCTCCTGCTCCCTTTCTTTCTTTCTCCTTCTTTCCTTCCTTCCTTCCTTCTTTCCTTCCTTCCTTCCTTCCTCTCTTCCACTTTTTCTATTTAAAAAGTTTCTCTAAGCACAATTTTAGCAAGACCAGGTTTGATCTATCATCTTGTCATTGTCATCTAGGCCAAAATATTTTCTTAATTTCCAAACATATGAGTGTTTTCTACTTATCTCAATGTTCATGATTTCTGCTTAAGTACAAAATGTTAGCCTGCAGCCGTAGCCTTGTGGCATCCGATCCCATCAGATCTCGGAAGCTAAGCAGGGTCGTGCCTGGTTAGTACTTGGGTGGGAGACCGCCTGGGAACACCAGAAGCTGTAGGCTTGGGAGAAGGACCTGGCAACCCCCTCCCCAAAATCAATCTGCCATTGAAAACCCTATGAACAGCAGAGAAGCACTGACAATAGTGTTTCCCCTGTTGTACAGAAGGTTGCTATGAGTCAGATACCGACTGGACGGCACCTAACAACAACAACAACAAAATGTTAAGAGAATGTTTGAGACCTCATTTATGGATCAGAATATGCTCCATTGTTGCAAATGTCAGCTGTGGTCTCTATATGGCATTAGTTCAAATTTACTGCTAGCATCATTATCAGTCCTATATCCTTCTGATTTTAGTCTGCTTGTTCCTCTAGTATTGAGAAGGGTATGTGAAAGCCTTCACTGCAATTAGAATTGGTCAGCTTCTTTCTAAGTCTGCGTATTTTGATGTATTTGTTATTATGCATATATAAATTTTTCAGTTGTTACATTCTTACTGAAATTATCCTTATGAAATTGCACTTTGTATTTGTGAATTTAGGCAATACTTCATGAACTAAAATCTATAGTGTTTAATATTAACATTAGTAGTAATGAAACGTGTTTTCTAAGCAAGACTTTTTTCATTCTTATTTTTAACCCTTCTATATCCTTGTATTTATGTTTCTGGTAAATAGTATGTATAGATTATAGGTAAAGATTTGGCTCAGTTGATAGAGACCTGCTCTTCACTCTGAGGCCTTGGGTTCAATCCCCAGCACCACAAAAATGGGAGAAGGATGTGGCAGCCCCCTCCAGAAACAATCCAGAAATAATCAGCCATCAAAAACCCCATGAGGGCTGCTGTGAGCTGGATCTGACTTGATGACACCACCACCACCACCAACATAAATAAAATCCAGTGTGACTATTTTTGTGTGCCTTTTACTCCTTTTATATGTATTCTAGTTACAGATATATTTGCATAAATTTACCTTTTGTTAAGTGCTTTCTGGTTTTCCACTTGCTCTGTGCTCCTTTTACTCTCTTCTGTCTTATGTTGTATTGATTATTGTTGTATTATTTCATTTGTCTTCTATGTTTGTTTGTAAATTTGTAGAACTTCTAGAATCCATGGCTTGTGCTTTTAATCAGTTTGGGACAGTTCTTGCAATTATTTCTTTATTGTTTCGCCCCACCCCACCCCATTCTTGGAGTCCAGTTACAGGTGTGATGGATCTTCTCACATTCTCCTCCATCTTTTGCCCTCTCCTCTGTATTTCCTTTTTATGTTTTATTCTGGATATTTTCGTATAGTCTATCTTCCAGCTCACAAATTCTCTCTTTAACTGTGCCTAATCTGCTATTAAACCTACTCATTAAATTTGTTTAGTTTTTGGGAGTATATGATTTATTTGGCTTGGAGCCATACCAATGTGGCATCCAATCCTGTAAGATATGGAAACTTAAGGAGGGTAGGGCTAGGTTAGTACTTGAATGAGAGACCACCTGGGAACACTAGGTGCTGTAGGCTTGGAAGAAAGACCCGGCAACCCACTCCCAAAAATCATTGAGCCATTGAAAACCCTATGAATAGCAGAGAAGCACTGACAATAGTGTTTTGCCTGTTGTCCATAGGGTCGCTATGAGTTGGACACAGACTCGACAGCACCTAACAACAACATAATTTATTTATATTTGGTTTTTAGTGTTTTCTGATTCTTTGCCTTTCTCAGCCTTACCTTTTATGTCCTTGAGCATGGTAAGCAAGTTAAGCTTGATTATTTTAACACGCATGTCTGAAAACTCTATTAGTTGCAACCCTGTGGGTATTATCCTTGTATCTGTTATTTATGCTGATATTTGTTTATGTTGTATGTTCTCTTTGTGTGCCAGGTTATTCTAATTATGTACTGGGTGTGGTGTTTACAGAAATAGTCTTGGAAATCACCTCAGGACTAGAGTTATTTTATTTCCCCCCAGAGAGGACTTTGGTTTTTCCTTTGGCACTGTTTATGCTAATATATTTTAAAGTAAATTCCAGACATAATTACGAAAGTAAACTGTACAGTACTATAGAAATCAATAAGTACTTTGCAGAAAAATAAAGCACTTTAGGGGATGGGGATGCTGGGTCAGGTATGCATGTGACAGAACAGGTGGGGGGACAGGTCACAGAGGTAACATTTGGCCAGTTTCTAGAAGGGGCAGAGTGAGCCAGGCAGACTCTTGGGAAGAGCATTCTGGCAGAGCCACATCCAAGGCAAAGGCTCTGAGCTGGGAGGAGAGCAAGGAGACCCATATTGATTGGGGGTAGTAAGCAGGAAGAAAGGGAATAAAATGGCCTCTGGAGCCATCTGCTTCCCAGTCATCTTTTAAGACAAATGTCAGGGTGAGCGTCCTCCAAGACAAGGTGGTCAGCACCTCCCTGATAGATAACATCCTTTGCCAATAGCATTTGTAGGTTGCTAGGAGATGATGGTTGCTAGGAGGTAATGCCTTCTTACAAATGGCCTGGTCTAAGACCTGCAGCTCCTGACAAGTGGTCTGATCTGCGACTAGCAGCATACTTCACCTGTGATCACCACTGGTAGGCCGCAGGGGCCTCCATGTTCAGGCCAAGAAAGGGATTCTCGTTTGAGGCAGGGCCTCTCCCATGGTACAGCAAAAGGGCTGTTTTGCAGCCCAGGAGCCCAGCCTAAACTAAGGGGCACAACCTAAGATGAGATCAAGGATCGGGGAGGAATACACATTCTCCTTAACCCTTTGATTGCCATCAGAACACATACCTCAAAAAGTGTGTATGGATTTGACCGAAAGAAAGAAGGTGGTGGGAAAAGGATTTCTACAAATACTTATTGTGTATTCTAATTATTTTGCTAATCATGTTCTTGTTTTGTGCGTTGTAATGAAGTTTCTGCAAATAAAATACTTATTGTCCTATATTTTGATTTGAAATTGATAGTCAAAGGGTTAATGAAACAGGGACATAAAATCCCCAGAAATCCCATCCCTTGATGCAGGGTCCACAGTGCCCAGATGTCTACAGTTTGCATTGTCCATTGTCCTAAAATTCTCAGCAATATTTATAGTTCTCGGCAACGTCCAGAGCAACCCACAGAAGAGGGGAGCAGCCGCCTAAAGAGTCTGCAGTGCTCAGATGTCCACAGTTTGCAGCGTTCAGCCTACAATATCCAGAGGTAGTTACAATGCCCAGCAGCCTTTGATTCTTAGCAATGGTAGGCTAATGTAATGGTAGGACATGTCTATAGTGCTCAGCAATACCCAGACCAACCCACAGAAGTCTGTAGCCATTGCCCGGTGGTGCCCACAGCTCTACACAGATGTTGGGAGCTGCCTGCAGCCTCATGGCTGGATCTGCACGATTCCTGCTCTCTAACTCAGACGTGGAAATGCAGCTGTTCCCTGGATCTTCAGTGCTGGCCCTGCCTGCTTTCAGATTTCTATGTCAGAAAGCGCAACACTCTCTCTCTCTCTCTCTCTCTCTCTCTCTCTCTGTCTCTCTCTATTTATCTGTATCCCTTGCCTCATGCTGACCTAACTCTGAGCCTGCTCCTTCTCTCCCCTCTCCTTATGCTGACCTAAGTCCCCATCCTGCTTGACCCAAACCTGTCTTCCTGGGCTCTCACTCTCTTTCCTTCAATTCTAAATAAATCATTCTCCAAACTCCCTCTGGGTCTGTTTGTAAATTCTTTTATAAATGTGACCACAGACTGAGGTTTGCTCCCAGACTCCCAGACCCGCTCTCCCTGCTAACACCATGGCTGGAGTCTGCAAGCAGATGAGAAGGTGGCAGGTGGCAGGGAGCAGTGGCAGGAGGCGAGCTGGAGCTGAGTACTTCCCGCGTGGGATGGGCATCTGTGTTGGTGGGCTGACGCTGCCGTGACACAGGTCAAGAGAATAGGAGCCGACTCTCCAACAGTTCTGGAGGGCGGGTGTCTGACATCAAGGTGTTGGGGGTGTGTGGCAGGGTGGTTTCTTCCAGAACATGAGGGAGAATCCTCCCGCACTTCTCTCCTGGCGTGTGTTGGGTCATTCGTTGCTATGGCAGAGAAACCAGCAGAAGCAAACTTATGGGAGGAAAGGTTACAGGATCAGTGGTGGCAGGTGGCAGAGCCAGGAAGCAGAGGGAAGAATGGGAACCAGGGGTCTGGCTAAAACCTCCAAAGGCTGGCCACTAACTCACTTCTGCTAAACTAGAGCCTCCTCACAGAGTACCAGCGCCTCCACAAACAGTGCCACCTGCCGGGGACAAAATGGTCAACCAGTTGGGAAACATTTTAGATTAAAGCCACCACACCTGGCTCCTGGGGCCAGCAGCAGTCTTCTGCGTTCCTTGGCTTGAGGCTCCGGCTCTCCAGGCTCTGTCTGTGCTCACCGGCTTCCACCTGCCTTCCCTCTTTGCAAAGGGCCCCTCCACGCTGGGATCAGGCCCCTCCCCATGCTACCGTGCCCTCAGCGCAGCTTCCAGAGAAAAGCCCACTCGGGAGCCAGGGAGAGGCCTCCGCTGTCTCCCTGGAGGACCAGCACCCCACACACCACAGCCTGGGTGGAGCTGAGCTCCTGGCTGCCTGCTGTTCTTGGACCACAGGGGCTGGGGCGGACAGCTGCCAGGCAGGGCTCTCCCGTAGCAGGCTCAGTGCCTGGCTTTCATCAGGTCCCTGCTCTGCAGGGCAGGAGATTTCTGGACTCCGAGGTGCAGTCTTTGTCAAGCTCACATCGGCCCTGTGTCTGTCTTTCCATGTCACTGCTATAAAGCTTTGGAAGGCAGCTTCCTGTGTTAAGCCACATGCAGCACACCCAGAAGCCCCTGGCTGGCTCCAGAGCTTATGCTAATGACATGACCTAGGACCCCAGATGGAGGGGGATGGGTCAACCCCAGAAAGACCCCAGGCAAGAGGAGACGAACCCACCCAGCCCCTTTGGAAGGGGAGGAGATGGGAATCAAACTGAGGAAACTCTTGCAGAAGGCAAGCGAGTGAGTGAGCAGGGCCAGCGTGAAGGGCCCCGCCTTGGCATCAGTCGTGTGCAGCTCTGGGGCTAGTTGGGGAGCATATTTACTCCCGGGCCCAGGAAGTGCTCTGCTTAGGCTTTAGCAGGCAATACGGAAAAAATGGGGATTAAAATGGCTCCTGCTCTTCAGCCTGGGGCTGAAGCCACAGGCATCTCTGAGGACATTAGAAGGACATTTTCCAATGGGTCCCACACCTCATCCAAGCCATTGATCCATTCACAAAACAAAGACCCTTGGCCCACATCACCCTAGGCAGCTGGAGTGGGCGCCCATCACCCTGGGTGTGCCCTAGTTTGAATAAAACGGGAGGGAACACGTGCCTAATCGCTTTTCTTCACTCCTCTCTTCCTCTCTTCCCTTCTCTCTGCTCCTCTTTTCTCTCTCCAGAGATCACATGCACACCGCTCCCTTCCCTGGGGCCTGTCTTCTTTGTCCATCCAAGGCGCTTTTCTTTCTTTCTTTCTCTCTTTTTTTTTTGCGGTATTGGGGGTTGAACCCAGGGCCTCACACTTGCACACTCTGCAAGTGTTAGACCACTGAGCTGCACCCTCAGCCCATTTTTTTTTTTTTACTTTTTGAGACGGGGTCTCCCTAAATTACACAGACTGCCTCTGGTCTCCAACTTGTGATCCTCCTGCCTCTGCCTCCTGAGCTGCTGGGATTACAGGCGTGCGCCACCACGCCCGGCTTCAAGGCACTTTTCTTTCTAAGAGCCTGCTTAGGCATTCTGTGCTTTCCGGCATCTTTACCTCCCCCTGGGGAATAGAAATATTCTTATGCTGAGTCGCCCTGGGAGCACAGGTTTGTCTAATTTCCTTTCCAGGTCCACCTAAGCTTCTCTAGGTGCCTCAGCTTTTCCTGTAAAAATTCCTTAAAGGCGTACTGTCCTTAACAAACCTTTTCTATACTCTGTACTATAACTTCTGTGTTGGGTGTAAGTACTTATATATACCGAACACAAGGACCAAGGTTTTGCTGCTACGCTCCCCATGTCTCCCTGGTAACAGCTACATAGATGTGACATGCGCCTGGCAGCCAATTAGCTGCTTCTGTTCTGTTTGCTTGGCCCACACCACAGGCTCAGGCGTTGCTGGGGCCTCTGAATCTAGCTGCTCATGTCCTCTAGCTTATCTTGGCTGTGGCCTAGGCTGGGGCTGCTCCGAGCCAGCTACAGGTGTGATGACTTGAGTCCAGCGTCTCCACCCTGACATTCCAAAACCGGGTGGTACCTGGGCAGGGCTACCCCCACCCACAACCCAGAAAATGGCAGGCCCTTCAGATGCAGAGTCGGAAGTGTCTGGCTTGCTTGTGAGGAGGGTTGAGGAGGCTGGGAGACAGTCTGAGGGCCCCTCCTGCCCGGTACAGGCTGTTGCTGGGTGTGGGTTCTGGGTGGTTGGGCTGTGAGCAGCCAGGCTTCTCCAGCCCTGGAGTGACCTCGTCTGGGAATTCGCACCCACTTTCTTTACTTGTGGTGTTTCATGAAATGCAGCTGGCCTCTGCCTGACGTTCCTGTCGGAGCTCCAGAGCCCTGGGAGTTTGCCGAGCAGCAGCAGGGTCTCTGTTATCCCCAGGAGCCCCTGGCTGGCTCCAGAGCGTATGCTAATGACATGACCTAGGACCCCAGACAGAGGGGGATGGGTCAACCCCAGAAAGACCCCAGGCGAGATGAGAGGAACCCACCCAGCGCCTTTGGAAGGGGAGGGGATGATGGGAATCCAACTGAGGAGACTCTTGCAGAAGACCAGGGAGTGAGTGAGGTGCCCAGGGCAGCAGAGAGAGAAGAAGCCCCGCCCCTTGCCCCTCCACGCTCCCCCTTGCCCCGAGCAGCTCTTTACCTGGTGTTGGTTAGGTCAGACGGTGCCCGGAGCCAAGACCATATGTAACCTTTTACAAGATACCCTGATGAAAAGGTGCAGGGTGTGGTGAAAATAGCAGATGTTGAGCCACAGGGCATTGTGACCTTTGAATTGAAATTACCATGTGAAAGCGGTTGTCAGGGTTACAGGAAGAACTGAAGACTTCTGAAAAGCCCGTGGCCCTTGTGACATTTTTGCCCTGCCCCTCCCCCTCCATGTGTATTTAAGCTACAGCAAAACATTAAAGACTTTGGAGCTTGATCAGACAGCCTGTCTTGCTCTCATCCTTCGTGTCTCTTGTCTCTCCCATTCATTCGCCCCCTACCCTAGGTCCCTGTTGAAAAACCCTGCGGGTCGGGGCAAGAGGGGAGAGAGATCACACCATCCCTGTAGTCCATATGTGAAGAAAAAGGCTTTTATTCTAAGTGCCTGGGTGAAGGTGGGCTGCCCTACTAAGAGGAACAGCAGGGGTTACTCTTATAGGGTCCTTTGGGTATGTGGGACAGAGGGAGACAGGTTTAGGAGGAGGAAGTGGTGGGCCTTTGCCTCAGGCACTGCTGCTCAAGAAGTTCCTCTTTCTGAGGTGGGTGGGCCATCTAGTTGTTCAAGATTGTTTATCTAGAGGTAACTGGTCCTGGGGGTTGGGACCTTACAGTGCTCATCCTTCACCTGGGTCCTTTGTGGCACCCTTTGGAGCAAACCAGGTAACCCAAGCAAGGGGTCCCTGAGTTCCATGAGCCGCCCTGCAGGGGTGGGGAAGCCCCGCCTAGGCTTGCCCCACATCTAAAGGGGAAGCGTCGTGGGGTCTGAACACCGAACCTGTGTTGTCTGGCAGTCTCAGCCCGCATCGGAGCAGCACGGACTTAGGAGGTTCCAGCTGCTGTCTGCTCCGGTGGCCCCAGAGCTGTTCTGTGTGAGAGCCGGTTCCTTCTTCTGTGCTGACCATGGAGGCAGACGCCATGCTGCAACACGCAGAGCTGGCCCTGGACAGCAGCAGGCCCTGCAGGCAGGAGGCCTGCTCCGTCAGTGGGTCCATCACAAACAAGGGCTGATCTTTGAGAACAAAAAAACTAAATGCAATCAAGACCTGGCAGCCAGTTAGGAGGACGCTCCCCTCCTGGCACAGGCCTTGGCCCCTGCTCACTGTGTTTCCTTCAGGGACTGCCCCGGGGCCCTGGAGAGGCTTCCCAGGGGCACAGGTCTCTGCCTCCGGCTGTTCCTGATCTAGGCTCCCGGTGGTATGTTGGTGCCTTTAGGAAGCCGGGGCACTGTGGTCAGGGCTCACACTGGCCGTCATGTCCGTCCACACCAAGCTACAGGCCAGGGGCCTGAGGCTGAGCCCGGCAGGTTCCCTGGCTGCCAAGGGATCCGCAGCTGTAGGAAGTGGGGCTTCTCCCCGTTAGTGTGGATGCATTGGAAGGAGCGGTAGCTGGGAAACAGCTCATCCCATGGGCTGTGGGGTCAACTGTGGTCCCCCGGTCGAGTGGAGGCCCTGCACTCGGAGGGGCCCACTGTGCTGTCCCTTCTGAATCACATCCCCCCACCAAACCTACTTCCTGCCAATAATAATGATGATGACAATAAAATGACTGAGTCACCCAAGGTCTTAGGCCATGTTGTTCCCAAGTGAGGAAAAAGCAAAACTGGTTTTGAACTGCGGGTAGGTGTGCTATAGAATACGAAATGCTGTCGCTGTGCCCGACGGGAGCTTGTGTGTCTTAAAGAGCGACAGACCCTCCGTTCCATCCACCGGAAAAGGATGCGTCTCCCTGGAGAAGGAAAAGTTCCGGCAGTCAGACACTCACTCGTGTGCCGATTCTTCCCCTGCATCTCTTTCCTGGCATTGGGTTCAAGAAAACAGCAGGACCTGGGGGCCCTGGGCGCCCGGGGCCCCGGGTGGCTGGAAGAGCTAGCAGCACACATGGGATCCTGATGTTTTTGGGGCCTCTGCTGCTTTGGGGGCCCTTCTCCTCTTTGCTTTCCCTTCCATGCAAGTTTCTTCCTCTGGGGCATGTCCTGTGACCTTTCAGTGTCCCTTCTGGCTTTTGCAAAATTGCTTCAGGCCACTGCTTTGGTGACTTAGAACCCTGGGGTCGGGGGGAGCAGCTCCTCAGCCTTCTCAGTGTCCACTTAGCTGCCGCTGGCCAGGGCTTCTCAACCTGACTTGAGTCAATACAACACCCTGTTCTTACTCTGAAGGAAATGTTGTTAGGTGCCGTGGAGTTGTGTCCGACTCATAGCAGGGTTTTCAATGGCTGATTGTTTTGGGATCGCCTCCGGAGTAGATTGCCACGTCCTTCTCCCATCTGAAGGAAATGAGAGACAGCTTATGATGAGCCAGGTGCAAGCGACAGGGCCTGAGGAACACAGATTCGCTTCCCCCTAACACGCGCTCCACCATGCAAGGAACTTTCGTAGTCACAGAACAAAATAAAACTCATGCGTTACCAGAGGCATTGGAGGGGGCATCACGCAGGTGGGTGACAGAGGGGGGGTCTCCTCCATAGGCTCGGATGTTATCTTACAGCCTCCTTAGCTCTAGGGCTGGGGGAAGCTGCAGGTCGGTCAAGCTTAGCGGACGCATTTGGGGAGTTTTACCCAATACTCACACTGACTTAGGTCAGACACAGAACTTGAAAGCAAATGACTATTAAAGGGACAGAGACAGCTCAAGATGCTCTTGGCTCTTGACCTGCAATGTTCCATCTCTCCAGAGTCCCCGTGTTCCCCTCAGCCAGCGTCAGTCTTCAGGGTCTTCAGGTGCAGCTTCTTCAGATGACTTCAGCTCCACACTGTGAGTAGGTCTTCTCACCAGGACTTGAATCCCACCATTTATCCCAATATTCTGAGCAAGCCCCTCCCCCAGGCTGTATTGGAAGATTCCTGTCTCTGCCGTGGGAGGTGTGCGAGCTGGCCCAGCTCAGGGTGGCCAGCCCAGGGGTCTGCCTCACAGGCTGTCTGGCCTGGGTGGAAGCCACCTGCCCCAGCTCAAAAGGCGCATTGAGTTCCCACAGCTCGCCCACCTGCCCGGCTTGGGCCACGGGCGGGGAGCCATGCTGCCTCTTCCTGGACTACCAGGCTGGCTGCAGTGAGGCCTCTGCTGCCCCCTGTTAACTGCTCCACACATCCATGTGACCATAAGTGGCTGGGCAAGTCCCCTTCTCTTGTCCAGACCCTGGCCTGCACCTGTCCCCTGGTACAGTGGTCCCCAACCTTTTTGGCACAGGACCGGTTTCATGGAAGACAAGTTATCTGCAGAGCTCAGGTGGCAATGTGAGTGATGGGGTGTAGCTTTAAATATAACGAAGCTTCACTCCAGAGCCCACCTGCCACCCACCACCTGCTATGTGGCTGGATCCTAAAAGGTCATGGGCTTGGGGTTGGAGACTGCTGTGAGGAGCTGGAAAGTTCTGGGTAGGGCGCTGAGTCCAAGGCAGGACTGGGCCTGGGACTTTCGGACCCTGAGCTGTGTTGTGCGGATCTTTGGCCGCAGCTGCCTTTTAGTGGGACTATCCTGGGGGTGTCTTGGGCCTTGGGGAATCCCAGACCCCAGGGGGTGGAGGGTCTGGGCCTCCAGACATCTTCCAACCTGTGTTTCCTCCTCGTTGATGGCTTCCCTGTGCTCACGGACATCCTCAGAGCAAGGCCAGGATTGGGAAGCCACCGGATGTGGGGACCCACTTTTGAACCCTTGTGGAGACAGGGTGGAATCAGCCCTGGATGGCTGATGCTCGGGGTCCCAGCTGCACCCTAGCTAGCACTGAGCCTTCTTCTGAACCCCAGGGAGGCCAGAACACACCAAAGAAGGGGCTGGCCTCCCACCCAGGTCACCTAGGCCCCCTATAGGTTGCCTCAACTCTGGCAAGAGGTACCCAGGGCTCAGCTGCAATGGTGGCTCCTGGGCCGGGCCTGGGAAGGGTCACAGAGCAACTGGAGGGAGGGAGAGGAGTCTCTTCCCTCTGGGGCCTGGGCCTTACTTGGTCCTTTCCTCTGAAGGGCCCCTTACCAGCAGGCAGCCTTCGGTGGTCCTGCACCTGCCCGTGGGGGGTCCGAGCTCTTCTCTGACCCTGTGGCTTTCCCGGGGCCCCTGCAAGGGGTAAGTGATGCATAGCAAGCCGTGTGTGGCTGAAGTGAGCAGTGTGGTAGGGTTGAGGTGCGGTTGTTCCGTGAGGCCGTCATGCTATCCCGAGGCTGGACACGTCCACCCGCAAGCCCCGGCGCCCTCTGCAGCCCAGGGCAGCCTTTCCTGCCCCCTAGTTTGTCTGGTGGGGTGTGAGTCCCGTGGGGAGCAATGAGTGAGAGTGGGGGTGGGGAGGAGCAGGGCAGGCTTACGAGGGAGTGAGGGGCTGCGAAGAGCCATGGGTGGGGTGGGTGGTGGCTGTGAGAGTGGAAGGTGAGGCCAGGTCCGTGGCATGTCCTCAGCTGAGGACACCAGGTCAGCCTCTCCTGCCCTTGAGAGGTTCTGTCCAGCCCCACCTGCTGGAGGTGACCCCACCTTCTGCAGCCTCCCGTCTCCCTCTCCTCCCAGTCCATGGGGACTGCCTGGGGGCATCTGTGCTCCTGCGAGGGATCTCAGGGTCACCAAACTGGCCCCTGAAGAAACCTGTTTTGGCTCAGTCTTTTTTTTTTTTTTTTTTTTTTTTGTGGTACTGGGGTTTGAACCCAGGGCCTCACGCTCGCATGCTCTGCAAGTGCTGGACCACTGAGCAGCATCCCCAGCCCTTTTTTTTTTTTTTACTTTTTGAGACAGGGTCTTGCTAAGTTACGCAGACTGCCTCTGGTCTCGAACTTGCGATCCTCCTGCCTCTGCCTCACCAAGTCGCTGTGATTACAGGCATGCGCTATGGCACCCAGCTTTGGCTCAGTCTTGTTGGGCACCTTCCTCCTGGTTAGCCTTGGATGAAGTGGAGGTCAGGGCCACTTCTGTCGTCACTTGCCTCAAGCCAGTGGACAGTGCGTTCCACCCTAGACACAGCCTCCGGGCTTCCCCCCACCAATCTCCCCGTGGAGCACCTGTTCCGGAGCCCTGCACCTCTTGTGATGGCCCTGAATGAAGTCTGCTCTCCCAGGCTGTGACACGTGTCATTGGGTGCATTTGTTTAGAGACTCTCCTGGTTCAGGCCTTTGATCCATATCCGAGGAACCAACACCACAGACCCTACAGTGGCGGAGCCCTTGCCCGCAGCCCTCGTCCTCAGCATCAGGCACAAGCCACTCTCCGGAGACTCAGACTGTGGGGCTGCTTGTAACTCAGGAGACGCCCCTCACGCTGACACACAGATCTCACGCCCCAACGTGATGGGTCCAGCACTCGGATCCCTGCGGCCCTGGCCGTGAGTGCTCGCTGGCATCCACCGCACAGAGCCCCGGAGGTGCCGACCAGCTCTGCCACCGCTGAGTGCCCTGAGCGAGAGCACTTGGCACCCCAGGGCAGGGGGCCAGCACCTCCCTGAGCACCGACCATACATGCTGGCCACGTCGATTCTCCTCGAACCCCGAGCCATTGCCACCCCATAGGACGCTCCACTCTAACTAGGGGCCTCTGGGGGCTGGGCACCCACCCCCAGACACGACCCGAGGCCTCTCCCAGCTGGCCTGGCCAGGTGAGTCTGGTCCGAGAGCAGGCCATGATGCCTGCTGTGAGGGAAGTGTCTTCACCGTGGTGTGCGTGGGTGACCCCAAAGGGCCCTGTGTCCCAAGCATGGTCCTCAGGGTGGCACTGCTGGGAGGTGCTGTGGACCCTGGAGGTGGGGCCTCTTAGGACCCTGGGCATGTCCTCAAGGGAGACGAGGGTTCCCTGGCCCCCTCTTGTGGCCCCTGGCCCATGCTGTGGGCAGTTTGCCCAGCCATTGCCCCACCGTTTGCCGTTTGCCGCCCCAGCCCAAAGCTCGGTTTCCTGATCCTGGCCTGGGGCCTGGGGCTGTGAGCCGAGCTAAGCCTCTTCTGAGTTAATTGCCTCTGTCTCTGGAGTTCTGTGACGGTGACAGCCCCTTGTGTCTTTTGTGTCTTGGAGTCCCTGCCAGACAAGCTGAATGTAGGCCCCACTTAGCCTTCCCTGCCACCCTGGGGACCTCTCATCTGCTCAAAGCCCCAAGGAGCAGCTGACTTAGAGGGGGTCCAGTGGGAGTCCTGGAGGAGCAGGGGTGCCCTGGCAGGAAGCCCTGAGACCCGCCTGGGCTGTGGGGAGACCTCTGGGAGATGTGTCCTGATGGCCAGGCCTCCTCAGCTGGAATTACCACAAAGGAGCTGCTCTATCTTCGCAGGGCCCCACGGCCTGGGCCACCTGGCTCCCCTGTGTGTTCCAGCGGACAAAACTGTCAATGTCCCTGGGCCGTGGGGACGCCGCCCTGGTGAGGTAGGCGCCAGAGCCGAGGCCCGGGTGGAGGGCGCACACACTGTCTCCAAAGTGTGCCACACACATGAGTGCACCCAGGAGCACATGGGACACAACCCTCCCAGACATGCCGCCACAAACAGGCATGCATGCCCTGGTGCCCACGACACCGAGCCTTGCACCCATGACACCGAGCCTTGCGCAGGGAGCACACAGGCACCCTCATGCCACGCCCGAATCCACACAGCCCACGTGTGTGCTCAGAGGGAAGGGAGGGCCGAGGAGAGCAGCAGCACGGTAAGGCCAGGCCGCATCCCCACTCTGTGGTCCTGTGGAGGCGCCTTGACACCGTGACGCTGTGAGTCTGCAAGCCCAGCCGGGACGCAGCTGGAGTGTGCTGCGGTGGCCAGCACAGGTGGACTCACGAGGCGGAGGCGATACAGAAACTCTGCCAAGTGTAACGTTTAATGCTGAATCTCTTTGGTCATGATGAGGTGCCTCCTGGTGCTGCTGTGGGAACCCAAGGCAGGGAGACCGTGAGAGGCTGGGCTCCGCCCCGCCTGACCCTCCCTCCCCGACACGTAAGAGACACACGTGATGCTATTGACCAGCTTCACCATGGACAGGCCATGTAAAACACTGTATTGTCCCCAGACAGACGGCGTTGACAACACGGACACAGCACAGCGTCAGATTCTGTGGGATTGGCCACAGAAGCGGTGAGGAGGTGGACAGGGGTGGGAGCTGCCCAGCTGCCTGTCGGTTGTTCTGCAGGACACATGGGGTCTGCGGTGGGCAGGGCTGCAGTGAGGGCCACAGTCACTGCCGAGCTTGTAAACCTGGCTGCCACGCTTCTTGCTTGGGTGCTGTGCCGGCTTCCGGAGGGTGGCCCCTCCAGAGCACTCAGGTGGTGTCTCCACCCCCAATTCCTCTGCAGCATCCGGAGGGCCTGGCTCATCAGCTGGCACGGCATGCTGACCAATCACAGCTATGATGGCATCTGTGTCTGAGTGGAAACCCACGCGTTCTGTGTGTGCACATGTGGGTGGTGTGTACATATGTATGTCTCTGTGTGTGTACACGTGCACGAGTGGTGTGCAGACACGCACATGCATGGGTGCACGTGTGGACACGCACACAATGTGCATGGTGTGTGGGTTCAGGTGTGTGTGTCTGTGGTGAGCGCAGTGTGAATTGTGTGCCTGTGCATGGTGTGCACACGTGCTGGTGTGCATGTATGTGCACATGTGCCACAGGCGGGGAGGAGGGGGCAACAGCCAGGCCTTGTTGCACGGGCTTGCCCCCCTGGACACATGGGCTCCCTCCCCATGGAGACCGCTCTAGGGTCACCAAAAGGGTCACTACCATCTACCCTTTGCATCGGGGCTTCATGGAAATGGAAAAAGTTTTGTCCACGATGGCTGTCACACCCAAGTTAGAACTGAGAACTCAACCATTAAATGCTCCTGTGGGAGCGGAAGCCAGGCCTGACCGTGGCTGGCTTTGGAAGCCAAGTCTCCATGAAGAAGCACCTGGGCGTCTTCCAAAGCACGGACCGGAGGCTGAGCAGCCTCGGAGGCCGCACCCGTTGGTTCCCCGTCCCTCGGTTCCAGAGGGGCCTGACCTCCAGCACCAAAGGTACCTCCAGGCTGCTGGGCTAGGCCACAGCCAGGCTAGTGACGGTGGAGATGGTGAGCAGGCGGAGGCCCAAGGCAGGTCCCCAGTGAAGAGGCAGGTGTGACACAGACTCTAGATGGCGGAGGGGCTGTGGAAACTGCCCAGGGCAAGAGAGTGGCTACGGCGCTGGAGCTGACCTAAAACACACCTGCACGGGGGGGGGGGGGGGTACACCGCTGCAGTTTGTGGAAGCCACCTAGGCCACCTGCAGCAGCCAGGGTGCCTGTGATGGAATCTCGCACTCTACAAACAGAAAGCAGGTGACGGCATGTGGCTGGCCACGTCCCACCTTAGGACTAGTGGAGGCAGGTGTGGTACAAAGCATTTTCCCGCCGGGGTCTTTCACAAGAAAGGGGCCACAGCTTCGGGGTGTGGGCCCCTCTGAACGGCTTGGTCACTGTGGTGAACCCCACAGCAACCTCACATGGCTAACGGCCCCCTCTTCACTCTGAAGGTCCTCTGGGGACAGGGTGGCACCGCCGAGGGGACATCTTTCCGTCCCAACTACACCGTGGTTTCGTTTTTCCAGGGCCCTGTGCGGATGTTGCCCGTCCCATCGGTGCCAAACGCCAGGCCTTCCTGCATGTCGCCCTGCAGCAGCCCGTTCTGGCTGGGGCCACCGAAGGGCAGAGACTGTGTCCTCCGGAGCATCTCCAGGTGGGCGGGCCCCGGGGGCAGCCTCGGGGGGCAGCCATAGAGCCCGGGGCCGGTGTCGCTGCCCTCCGGCTGGCTGACCATGGGGAAGGGGTCAGCCTGGGCACAGCAGGCCAGCGTGTGCACCCCCACTGGGCCCTCGAGGGAGCTGGGGGGGCTGTCTGTGCGGGAGCTGCGGGGGCTGCCGTCCAGGCTGGAGGGGATGTGGTAGGCATACTCAGGCTCTGCGACCTCCTGGTGCCGGCTGAAGTAGTGAGGTTTAGTTCTGGCCTGCAGGCACCCAGGCAGGTGCGGGCTGTGGGGGAAGGCGTCCTCGCCGGCCACGTGCACGCGGGCCGCCTCCTCCATCAGCTGCTCGCAGTGAGTCTTGGCGCAGCACGGCGTGGCGGGGGACAGGCAGCTGACGTGGCCCTGGGCGGCCTGAAGGTTGGTCATCTTACAGCGGCCCGCGTGCGGGTGGCCAAAGCCCCTCGGCCTGCCGGGGTGGGGCGAGTCCTGCAGGCAGGCCGCGTGGCCCAGGGCGTCCCCGTTGGCGTCCAGTGCGGGGCAGGCCCCGGGCTTGGCGGCGTGGGCGTCCCCCGGGGAGGGGCAGCAGGACCACCAGCACTGCCACACGTCCTCCCGCTTGGCGCAGTGGTGGATGAGCACGAAGAGCCCGAGGGTCACGCAGAAGGCTCCGTACAGGCAGCTGAAGACCATGTCCAGGAAGTGGCCCTGGGACACGGCCAGCGCCCCGAAGGTCCACGTGGCCGTGAACAGGAACAGCGTGAAGGCGGCGGCCCGCAGCTGGGCCTTGAAGGAGTGCTCGTTCTGCAGCTGGGAGGCGGCCAGGGCGTCGCAGGCGGGCGGCGGGCCGGGCCGCGCCCCTCGGCAGTGACCCCCGTCGGGCGCGGCCAGCCGCCGCCGCTCCTCGGCTCGCTCGCTGAGCTCATACCTGTGCTCGGGGTGGCGCCGCAGCTGGACGTAGGTGCCCAGGAAGTACACGCAGGTGACCAGGGCGATGAAGGCCGCTGGCCCGTAGAAGGCGCCCAGGCTGGGCTCCCAGGCCATCCAGCAGCTGTGGGGAGACGTGGGTCAGTGTGGGCCTGGCCGGCAGGGGCCGCCCCTGCCCGTCAGGACCGAGGGGGCTCCGAGGAAGGGTTGGCTCAATTCTGTAGCAAGGAAACTGATGGAAAGGGAAGGAGCCCGGGGCGCTGGAGCCTGCTCAGTGGTCAGTGGTCAGATGCAGGCACCGGCTGACGGGGACGGAACCACAGCTGGATGGGAGCGTGGGCCCGATGGACGGATCAGCTCTGGGTACTCGTGCTTGGGGGTCAGGGAGAGACCAGGAAGGTGCCCTGGTTGAGGAGGGTGGGCAGAGGCAGAGCTGTGGTAGGTGGGGCAAGGGTTCCCCTGCCCGGCCTGAGTGGGGGATGGGCATCCTGTGGTGCAGGAAGACACTGGGGGCTACTGAGCGCGCAGAGGGTCCCAGCAGGGCTCTGGGCCCCTGTAGGCTGGGCACCACCCTCAGCTGACCTCGGGGTGGCTGAGCTGTTGCCTGGCCCAGGCCCTCTCCACCTAAGGACTACTCGGCTTTTGGTGTCTAAGGAGAGAGATTCAGTGGGAAACTGAGTCTGTTGCGAGGAGGAGGTCCACACGGTGTGTGGGGGAGGGGGGCACGGCCTGAGTGGCCGCAGGGCCCAGGGCCAGTCTCCCTGCTTGTCTCAAGGGACGCCCTCCCCACAGGCCCTGGGGATGGTCCCTGACCAAGGCTGGGCACCCGGACACCCACCTTCCCTGCCCCCCACCTCCCACCCAGGCACAAGTGCCCAAGGTCCTGCAGGCTTCCGGGCCACCCTGGGAGCAGCTGGGCAGGCGGCCCCTCCCTCCTCACCCTCCACTCCTGGGCGGCCAGTACTCACTACGCCGTGTCTTCGTCCTCGCTCCCGTAATTCCTGATGTTTGTGGCAGCTGTGACCCCGCAGATGATGAAGGGGACCCCCCCGCTGATGAGGTAGAACCTGCCGGAGAGCAGAGGTGCTGACTGCCTGGGGAGCAGCCTGTCCTCCGAGGAGGGCGGAACCAGCTGCCCCTTCTGGGTGTGAAGGGGAGGTGGCCGGGGGCCCGGACCAAGCAGCCCCCTGGGACAGATGAGCGCAGGCCTGGTGCAGGAGCCCAGCTGCTGTTCTGCCCCATGTGGCTGCTCCTGCGAGGACTGGGGGGCCCGTGGGGAGTATGGTCTGCAGCGGACTCGGCTAGATTCATGATGCCTCAGGCGGGGTGGACGGGTGTTGAGAGGGCCACGGAGCAAGACACGGCAGGCCACGGAGCAAGACACGGCAGCGGAGGAAGCCACGTGTGCCATCCTCCATCCTGACTGGCCCCCCGAGCTCGCGGCTCAGCTAGGTCCTCTCTGTACTTGCCCCCAGCCAGAAACCAGGTTCCGTCCTCCCACGCCCTGGTCAGCTGGTACCTGGTGACCAGGGGTGAGTCTGACAGCCCTGCTCAACTCTGGTGAGGAACCTTGGCCCCCGCCCCCTTCCTCTGTGGCTACTGGGCGAGGTGCTGCCTTTGAGCCCAGCCCTTGGGGGAGCAGCAGCTGGCCCTGGCAGGGGTTGGCCATGGCCTGGGCTAACTCCCCTCCACAGGGCCTCAGCCACCAGCTCTGCCGAGGACCACTCAGCATCCAGCTCACTCATGGCCTCTGTCCTGAGTCCCCATCCACCGCCAAGAACATGGCCCTGGACTCAGGCGGAGGAGGCTGCTGCTAGTACTACGCTGGGCTGCCGGCCTTCTGTGCCGTGTGGCCTCTGGGAGAGGTCGACACGGGGCCAGCTGAGAGAGGACTCCTGTGGGAGTCCACACTGCAGGGTGGCACAGACACCCGAAGAGAGCAGGGTGGCACCATGTCCCCACAAACACAGCAGCCATGTCTTGGGTCCAAGGGGTGGGATTTGGAGGCGCTCCAGGGAGTTGCACCTCCCAGAGTGCTGTCCCCAGACTCGTTCTGATGAGAATGTGGCCGAGAGTTTGTCCTCAGGCAGGTGGCTCTCCAAGAAACGCTGCCTGACAGTCTTCAGCTCGGTGGTCCACAGCAGCAGAGGGAAGCTTGGGCCATCAGACAGGAAGGGCACCAGAAATGCCGATCATTACAGTGACTATCAGGGGTTTTGTTTCTTCTTAATTTCTTCAAAATACAGGGGAATGTTTAAGCAGAGAAATTAACACGACTTGAGGAGTTTGTGATTCACATAGAGCTGGTACGTGACGCCTCTGTGGTCGAGGATGGCCCTAAGCTGAGAGGCTTCTCTGGGCATCCTACATGAAGTAGTGCAAATTTATTCCACATAGGCATGAAAAGTTTGTGGTTTTTAAATCCTAAGGCAGCCACAGACATTAATAGGTAAAAAGTCAATAAATACCTTAAAATTAAAGTTCAGAAACATTAGCTAGGCATTATGGGTCACACTTATAATCCCACAGACAGAGGGAGGCTGAGGCAGGAGGATCACAGGTTTGAGGCCAGAGGCAGCCTGTGGAATTTAGCAAGACCCTGTCTCAAAATACAAAAGTGAAAAAGGCCTAGGGTATAGTTTAGTGGTACAGCACTTGCCTACCATGAGTGAGGCCCTGGGCTCAACCTCTCAGTACTGAAAAAAAGTTGAAACAATACAGAAGAAAAGAGAAAAGGAGAAATGAAAGAACAACAAAACACAACAAAACAAGAGAGGCAGAAAAAGAAAACAGTGAAATGGTGACTCAGTGCAACCAAATCAAAATTCCATTGCCTGTCAAGGGACTGAACGTTCCAGTTCAAGGTAGAGATTGTCAGAGCAGATAGACCAGCAGGACCCAGCTGCGTGCGGTATGCAGCAGAAGCACTCTGAATACAGACCTGCAAAGGTGGAAGGAGATGGGTGGTAAACGCCGTCTGCCGACATCCACTTGTGAGTCCAGAGGGCTGGCGCGGCCCTGTGTCTCAGATAAAGCAGGCTTCAGGGCAGAGAAAAGCAGTGCGTTTGTCAGGCAGACAGCACAGCCCCAAAGGGGTGCCCAAAGAAGGGTTCAGAATTCCTGGGCCAAAAGTTGACAAGACTGGAAGAAAATAGCTGATTCCAAAACTGTAGCTGATTTTAAGATGCTTCTCTCAGCACGTGATAAAACAACTCAGCAAAAACTCAGTAAAGAGATGGAGGATTTGAACATGAACGTGAACCACGCTGGCCCAGGTGCTCTGGACAGTACAGCGTGCCCAAGAGCAGCCTCCACTCCTATCTCTCCAGGGCCTGTGACCTGTTCACTGGGACAGATGGCCTGCTATCCCGCGAAGAGAGTGTCCAAACATTCAAGAGAATTGAAATCCTACCGAGCACATTCTCTGACCACAATGAAATTACATGAAAAGTTAATAATAAGATAGATAGGAAAAGCACAAATGTTTCTAAGCTTAACACACTTATAAATAACTCATGGATTAAGCTGAGTGCCATAGTGCACATCTGCGATCCTAGCATATTGGGAGGTGAGGCAGGAGGATGCCAGTGTGAGGTCAGAGGCAGCCACACAACTGAGCGAGGCTCCAGCTCAAGATAAAAAATAAAGACAAGGGGCTGGTGGTGCAGCTCGGGGGTGGAACACTTGCCTAGCAGGTGCAAGGCCCTTGGTTCAGCCCCGCAGTACTGCAAAAAAGAGAAAAAGAAAGAAAGAAGAAAGAAGGAAGGAAGGAAGGAAGGAAGGAAGGCGGGCAGGCGGGCAGGCAGGCATTTTGTTTCCTCTTAATTTCTTCAAAATACAGGTGACTGTTTAGACAGAGAAATTAACATGAAAATTTATGAATCAAGGAAGAAATCAAAAGGCAATTTAGTATTTTAAACAGAACATTAAAGAAAATACAACATTGTAAAATTTCTGAGAGGCCAGTAAAGCAGGGCTTAGAAGAAAATATACAGCTTTAGGTGCTTGTATCAGAAAAGAAAAGAGAAAGACTGAAAACTCACTGACCTGAGACTCCCCTTAGCACAGTAGAAAAATGAAAAACCACAGTGCACCCAAAGTACCCACAGGATGGAGATGATAAAGGTAGGAGCAGAGCAAAAGCGGTGAAAAGATGGTTCCCTGAAAAAATAAAACCAGCAAAACTGTAACGTCTTAGCTAGACTAAGAGAGAAAGAAACAAGAAAACTCCCAATATTAAGAAAGAGGAGTTATTATGTATTCTGCAGACACTGGAAGAATAAGTGTATATAATGAATAACTATGCTAATAGGGTTAGCAGCTTTGGTGAAATGAATAAATTCCTTGAGAAAAATTACAAATCACCAAAATTAAAACAAGAAAAATTAGAAAATCTTAATGCCCTGTACCTAGTGAAAAGATCCATTTCAATACCTAGACGTGCTTAAGGCACTTGCTGGTAGCTTCCCCACAGTCTGCGGAGGGCAGAACTCCAGTCACACAAGTCTCTTTCAGACAGAAGGGGCCGGAGGACGGCCCTCCTCACGCATTCACGGGGTCAGCGGGAGCCTAATGCCAAAGCCAGAACAGGCATTGAAACTGTTACCTCACAAATGGACATTAACCTCTCTGTCAGAGAATATCAGCACATGAAGTCTAGGAACTTCATGGAGAGGACCAACACATGACCAAGTAAGACTGACCTAAAAAGGCCAGGTTAGTTTGTTATTCATAGAAATGACCAGTGCAGTTAAACACAGAGAGAACACAGCACGATCGTTTAATGAATGCAGGAAAACATCTGGTGAAATTAACACCTATTCATCACAAAACAAAAAATTCAGCAAAGTAGGAATAGAATTCCATTTCCTCAGTTTGTTAAGGGAACCTATGAGAAACTTACGGCAGATAAAGCTCCAGTAACGTGTTTCTACTTGCAGATGGGATGATGGATTGTATACCGATTGATTGGAAAAGTGAATTTAGGAAGGCAGCAAGATTAATACACAAACATCAATTTTATATTCGCATATTAGCAGGAGACCACTGGAAAATAGAATGAAATGTCATAATAAAAATGATAATTGCAATCATAATCCCAGCAGATTGTCTTTTTATAAATGTTAAAAAATTAAATGCAAATATAAATTAAATATAAATGACCTAGATCATTCAGGGCCATTGTGAAGGACTCACTTTATCTGACTAAAGACTTACTAAAGCCATAGTTGGGCTAGGGTTTAGCTCAGTTGGTAGAGTGCTGCTCTGGTCTCTCTGAGGACCTGGGTTCAATCCCTACCACCTCAAAAATGGGTGAAGGATGTGGCAATCTACTCCTGAAGCAATCCTGACACAATCAGTCATTGAAAACCCTCTGAGGGTTGCTATGACTTGAAGTCAACTTGACAGTACCTAACAACAACAACAACAACAACAACAAGTCATAATCATTAAGACAGTGTGTACTAGAGAAGGGACCATACAGTTGATAAAAGAAGAGCAAAGACTTGTGGGCACTCAGGAGGGTCCAGGATAGACCCGCGGGCACTCAGAGGGGTCCAAGACAGACCCATGGCACACAGGAGGGTCCAGGATAGACCCACGGGCACTCAGAGGGGTCCAAGACGGACCCATGGCACTCAGGAGGGTCCAGGATAGACCCACGGGCACTCAGAGGGGTCCAAGACGGACCCATGGCACTCAGGAGGGTCCAGGATAGACCCACGGGCACTCAGAGGGGTCCAAGACGGACCCATGGCACTCAGGAGGGTCCAGGATAGACCCGCGGGCACTCAGAGGGGTCCAAGACGGACCCATGGCACACAGGAGGGTCCAGGGTAGACCCGCGGGCACTCAGAGGGGTCCAAGACGGACCCATGGCACACAGGAGGGCCTAGGGTAGACCCGCGGGCACTCAGAGGGGTCCAAGACGGACCCATGGCACACAGGAGGGTCTAGGATAGACCTGCAGCCACTCTGTAGGGTCCAGGATAGACCCATGGCACACAGGAGGGTCTAGGCTAGACCTGCAGCCACTCTGGAGGGTCCAGGATAGACCCATGGCACTCAGGAGGGCCTAGGCTAGACCTATGGCCACACAGTGAAGCAACTTTCGGCTAAGTCATCAAAGAGTGCGATGAGGAATGGACGCCCCTCTCCCCAGCGGCAGAGGTTCGAATTCCCACATGGAAACCTGGCTCTTCACTCAGTTGCACACAACCTGATATGGGTGGCTATAGACAGACCTACGAGGGAGGCTTGGGTGCAGCTCAGTGGTGTGTGTGTGGGGGGCCTGGTTCACTCCCTAACACCGTAAAAAACAAACAAGACAAGAGAAAACAAAACAAGAAAGACCTTTTAGGAGAGGCCAAAACCACAAAGCCTCACAGGAAACCCGGGGATCATCACAAGGCGGCATGAGCAGAGTTTGTTCACCATGTCTCATAGAAAGGTACTGCCACAAATGAAACAGCTGGCTGGCAAGACGTCACCATGGCACCTCCTGCTCCCCTGGAGCACTGCTGGGGACATGCCCGGGCAGCTCTGGGGTGGGCTGGATGCTCACCATTCCGGAGTGATTCTGGATTTGCACAGAACTCTAACTGAAATTTACAACTCTGACAACCGCAAGCTAAATGTTTCACATGAGACCCAAATGCAGCCGGCGCAGGGTCATTGGCCTCAGGGCATCTAGGCAAAAGCACCATCTCCCGGAGATGACTCTCCATGGAGTCACTACCGTGAGGAAGAGGCCACTCCAATGTTAGCGAGAATGTGAGGCAACATGCTGTCCTACCCCGATTGGAAGGCTATGGTGAACCCAAATGCTGCCAGGCCTGTCACCCAGACACTGCAGAAACACAAGCACGTGGCTCCACAGACTCCAGTGAGGAAGCTCCCAGACGATCCCTGTGTGCAGCCCCAGCCGGACTCAGCCGCTAACTGGGCGCAGTGGCACAGGCAACGTGATAAGAAAGGTGCGGGGCTCTCTCTCTCTGAGGCAAAACTAGGGTCCTTTTCATGGTCTCAGGACACAGCAGAGCCCGTGAGAAGTTCCCTGGCATCTCAGGACTGATGGAGAAAGCCCATTGCCCCTTGGCAGGCAGCTTGGCCTGGAGGCCTCCCGTGGCTCCCACCTGGGCCACTCAGCGCTGCCCGCTCCTGTCTCCCTCAGGGCTGCGGACTTTCTCCTGAGGAACCCTGGGTCCTCCAGATCACTGCCGCCTGCCCAGAGGGGAGACACTGTGCACAGCTGGTGGCCAGGGAGGCTGTTCCTCCGTGGGCGGTGCCAGCTCCTAGCCGCCAGGCCCTGCAGGGACATTCTCTCCTCAAGCCCGTTCTCAGCTCGCACACAGGGCCAGGCTTGGCGAGCAGAGCGCGCTGCAGGCTGCCACAGGCACCTCAGAGTGGCCACTACTTTTCTTACTGCTACTGCTGAGTGGTCAACAGTACGGACGCTGGCTGTCCATGGAGGCCTGCCTTATCCAGTGGCCGCTGGTGGGGCCGTGGGCACTTTGCAATAGCCCCAGCTTGGCCTCGGCTGGACACCCACTTGGCCTGGTTGGCAGCAGATCTGGGCAGTGGTTGTCCATGGCCCTCCCAGTGGAGTCTCATCCCCAGCTTGCGGGGGTCCCTGGTACGTCGGCCACTGGGACCCTCTCTTGCTTGTGGTCACTCAAGCATCACCCTATGTTCTGCTGAGTTCCTGTTGCCTTGTGGGAGGAGTCTGTCTCCCACGTGCTCCAGCACGCAGCCCCTAGCGGCCCCACCCACCCTGCGCATGGCTGTGCTGTCAGAGCAGTCTCTTCCTCCACTGAAATTTCCGGAACAGGAAGAGAAGTGGAGTCTCAATGAGATTCGAACCAGAGCTGTGACATCAGAATGAGGCAGGGGGTGCCTCCAAGGCTCAGCACCAGGCACAGCAATCCAGTCACAGATGGGGCTGAGTGGACAGGGCTCTGTGGACAGGTCACATGGACAGTGGCAGGGCCACAGCAGGCCACCACCAAGGACACAAGGAGCCCAGGGCCCCACTCTGAGCACACAGCAATGTCTCCTAGGACCCAGGACATGGGGATCAAGGCAGGGCCCATCAATAGTTGGGGCTGGACGTGTAAGTTCACACTGTAGACTCTGCTGTTGGGCTCCGTGGCAGCAGAATAATGTCCTCCAAAGGTGTCCACGTCCTAACCACTGAAACCTCTGAGAGCCCCACGGAGGGAGGCAGAGCAAGTATGGCACCAGGGCCAGCAACAGAACAGCCTGTGAGCACAAGAGCAGCAGGGCAGACCTGCCGTGGTACAGCCTGGGTCCACCTCCTACGCCAGGGCAACGAGGAGGTTATGCAGCAAAGTTACATCATGGGCCGTGACAAGCAGTGCACAGAGAAAAATCCTGATAGAAAAACCACGTGAGATGATTCCGTGACGCTCAGCTTGACCTCAGGGCAGAGTCAGCGTGAGGGACGTTGGCGCAGGTGGTGACCATGAACAGACAGCAGGGTACCCTAAAGCCAGGCTCCTGGGACCTGGGTGTTCAGACCTGGGGGCTCCTCTTGCCTATAGGCCACATGCCCTGCCCTGCCCATGCCATTTCTACATTTGTCTGTCATGCACTCAAAAATTAAAGAGAGAGAGAGAGAAATGAAGAAGAAGAAGAAGAAGAAGAAGAAGAAGAAGAAGAAGAAGAAGAGGAAGAGGAAGAGGAAGAGGAAGAGGAAGAGGGGAGGGGGAGGGGGAGGGGGAGGAGGAAGAAGAAGAAGAAGAGGAGGAGGAGGAGGAGGGGGAGGGGGAGGAGGAAGAAGAAGAAGAGGAGGAGGAAGAGGAAGAAGAAGAAGGAGGAACCAAAACTTTAGTGGGAGGGTATAGCTTCTCAGAGGAAGGGCTGCACGCTCCCACCCAGTCCTTCTGGGCACACGGGGATCCACTGTCCCCTGTGGGCTCTGTGGCCCACCTGCACACTCCCCTCACTGCTATTCGAAGCTGATGGGCCCATTGGGATAAACTGACCCCAAGACACTGAAAATCAGGGAGGGCCCAGACCCTGTGGTGGTCCCACCACGCCTCTCATGTACATACGTGAGGTACCGGGCAGGCACAGCCCAAGTGAAGAGGGCAAGGGAGTGACGGTGGAGCTGCACTGCCCTGACCCAGGGCCCTCCCTGCCTGGCTGTCCACCGCCCCAGGGGCAGAGCCTCAGACCCCAGCCATGCACCTGATAGAAAAACCACGTGGGCTTCCATTGGGGAGCCAGGGTGCCGGAGGCGCCAGGGCTGCCTCTGCATTCACTCGACTTCTGGTATTGCCATGTGCACACTTGCACGGCACATGCTCGGAGTACACACTGCACGCTTATACACGGTGTACACGTGCACACAGCACACTGCACACACCCAGCACCCACACATGCTTGTGACACATACCGCATGCACACAACCACAGCATATGATGCGTGCTTATACAACACAGCACACACCTTTGCACAGCCTTGCACATCCACCGCGCACAGCACATAATGCACGCTTGCACACATTTGCACACACACACCAAGCACAAACTCACAGGCTCACACCTGCATGCACATACACTTGTCCTCACACACAGTTTACACACACATGGCATGGACACACGTGACTCTGATACACATACTTACACACTCAGGCTTACACACTCATCGACAATGGCAAGTCAAATCACACACAGTTTAGGGTATCAGCTAACGTACGAACTCGGGAAACATGAGTCAAACAAGGGCGCCGGGGATGAGAGTGCCTGATGGGAGGGTCTGCAAGGGGGCTTGCTGTTCAGTGAACACCCACAGCTGCGTTCAGGGAATGAAGGCAGGAAGAGCGTGGGGCTGTGGTTCCTGGAAGTAGTGAGAGCAGCTCTTTCTCCGCTCGCGCACAGGGCCAGGCTCCGGCAGCAGAGGGGGCCGGAACCCCATGTGGGTGTTGGTGCAGGTCCGGGACATGCAGCCTGGGGCGTGGCCACCACCTCCAGGGACTCGCCTTGGCTGGCTTGTCCCTGCCCAGTCTCTCCTCTATCACGTACAGCTCTGTCTATAGATGGGCCAGGCCCACAGTGAGTGAGCAGAGGGACAGGTCAACAGGTCAGAGAGGCAGTGACCTTTGCTGGCTGGAGCTGGCATCCTAGGGACCAAGACCCTCGCCAGCAGCTGTGGGGCCTGGGCCCAGAACCTGCAGGGGCTCTTGTCCCGGTGGTTATGGCTAAGATGCTCTGGGCCTCTCTGCTGGGCATACCTGGCTGGACCAGAGCAGCACAGGCCAGACCTCTAAAGTGACCACAGTCAGTCTCAACCAGACGACCATCACAAAGAAGTCCTTCCTGGGCACATAGAGCTTGTGGGATCCAAGCAAGGGCAGACCCAGGAGATTCCCAGAGCGGCTGGGCGGGCGAAGGGGTGAGAGACAGGGTCTAGGGAAGAAGTGAGAAGAACAGGACCAGGGAGTGTCCGGGTGCGGCCACAGAGCAAAGAGCACTGGCTCTTCGCTGGGAAGGGACTTGGGGGTCTCTGGAAGGCAGGGAGGGAGCAGGGCAGCACTGGCTGCCAAGGTCTGGTGAGGACGCTGGGAATGTAGGAGGCTTGTGGCTCTTTTGAGGACCAGAGGACAAGGCCCCTCTTCTAACAAAGGACTCCGGAGCAGGACAGCTGGGGAGGCCGGCAGGGTCAGCCGCTTGTGACTCGCTCCCCAGGCCTGTGCTGAATGGCCACGGAGCCTCTGGGCTGCGAGTGCCGGCTGTGGACAGAGTCCGTATCCTCGGCCTTCAAGCACCCCGGCTGCCCAGCCTCACTTTGGGGTGTCTCCTGCACTTTCCCTCCTCACCCCCTCGGTGGCTCTCCCCACGTTCCGCCTGCACTCACAGTAGGTCTCTGTGCAGGAGGCTGCCTGCCGCTGCATGCTCCCCAGCAAGCCGTGGGCCAGGCCTGGCCACAGCAGCTGTACATCCTGTGCTGTCCCCAGCCACCCACGCCCCTAGGGCTCGGGGTTCCAGGTTGGAGGACAGATGTCCTTTGACCCGACCAAGGCCTGGCTTTCAAAGACTCGAAGCTGCAGACTGTGGAGCTTCCACGCCCCCAACTTTCCACGGACCCCCCAGGCTGACCCACGTGCCTTTTCCCTACCAGGAGAAGCCAGCCAGCCCAGGAGAAGGCTGGGGTCAGGGGGCCCATGGTTGGGTGCATATACACTGGGTGTCCACAAGTTCATGCGGGTGACCGTCCAGGCCATGGGCACTTCTGAACTCTGACCTCTTGGCCCTTTCAGGAGGCCCCAGAGCAAGCAACCCCAAGATCAGGCACACACTTCATCAGAGGACCGTCCCCCTGCGCTGCCTAGGCTGGGGCTGTCCTGGCTGCTCATGGAGGCACTCACAGCCTGGGAGGTCCTCAGCAAGCCGTGAAAGCCAGTCTGGATGCAGGCAGCGGGGCTCTGCGCACTTTGGAGACCGTGGCGCACTTATGGCCTCTGGGAGCCGTCCAGGGCGGGGCAGCAAGAGCCCGGAAACCTCAGCAGCACTCCACGGGGCCCTTTACACCGCCTGGACTCGGGGTCCATCAGGAGATGCTGGTCCAGGGAGTCAGGCAGGGAGTTCCGAGATGGTAGAAGAGCCCTTCCCACCCGCCAGCCTGCAAAGCTCTCCTCGCAGGCCGGCGGCATCACAGTGTCACCCGCCTGTGTCTTCCGGCCTCTGGGGTAAAGGTGAGGCATTGTAGGGGTGGGGAGAACAGCTGAGGACAAAGCCTTGGGGATCAAGTGGAGAGAGGGAGCCACACCCTCTACCGGCTGCCACTGCAGGCAGCATGGCCGCATTCCGTGTGAGAAACACAACCTTGAACGATCACAGCACCGTCCGCAAGGACACGACGGGAAGCTATGACGTCATGAAGAGGGCTCTCGTTCTCCCACGAAGTCCGTGCCCCTGAATGTCTGCCCTCGGAAGCCTTAAGAGCTGCTGCTGACACAGGCACCGCCACGGTGCATCCTGCCCGGCCCACCAGGGCTCTGGCGCCCTCTGGGCTCCCACTGTGGGAGCTGAGCGGCAGGTGCGGGGCCACGCTGGCTTCCTGTGGGGCCAAACGGCTTTGTGGGAGCCTCTGGTGCCTGGTGGCTCCTGCTCCTGGTCCCCCTGTGGGTCAGCAGACAATGGGAACCAGTTCCCCACCATGGCCTTGGTCTGTCTGGGTGAGGAGATACAGGGCTGGCAAGGGGACCAGGGTCCCTACCAAGTCAATGAAGTCTGAGCTTTGCCCCGGATCCTGACAGCCTGTCCATGGCTCTGGGCAAACTCTCCGACCTCAGTTTTCCCATTGGTAAGATGCAGAGATGGGCCAGGACCCTAAGGCCCCTCCTGGCCTGATGCCCAAGGGTCTATGAGGAGAGGTGGGAGTGGGCATGGAGGTGGCTTCACCAGGTGCTCAGAGCACCCTGGGGCTGTGATGCTTCGGGGGGGGGCGTCCAGGCTCCCTACCACCCTGCTTCCTCTCCCACCATTATGCCCCCCAGCTCTCAAAGCACTCCGAGTGGCAGGCAGCTGGCAGAGGGTGGGCTGGCTTTCCCCTTCCTCCGGCATGGCATCTGTCTGCCCACCAGTGACTCTGGCTTGCTCCAAGGCAGCTTATCTGAGGACTGGTCCACAGGCGTGAGCTCCGATGGGAACAGAGGTGGGTGGACTCCCTCTGTTGGCTCTTCCCAGGGTCGGTGTGCCCTGCGGGTCCCCAGCTCTGTGTGTGGGTCAAGACTGGCCAGAACTTGGAGGTAAGAATGTCCCACGCCCAAGAAGAGGCCCCTGGCTGAGGGATCCCGGGAAGCCAGGGCTCCAGTGGGCAGAGACATGTCTGTGCTTGGCACCTGACCAGAGCTGTCCCCAGCTGCGTGGGAGGAGGAGAGGCGTCCTCCCCCAGCACCAGCCCTTGACACAGAACAGGAGCATCTTGGTTTTCCCATGACCATCCTTCCAACAGAAACACCACCAACAGACCTTCAGTGATGGACGTCACATACATGCACGTGATCAGAAGACGAAGAATGGATTGCAAAATTTGGATCTAGCTACATGTAGCTAAACTGGGAAGGGGCTGGGATTTAGCTCAGTTGGTAGGGTGCCCCTCTGCAGTCTCTGAGGTCCCAAGTTCGATTCCCAGCACTGCTAAAGTGGGAGAAGGGCCTGGCAACCCACTCCCAAAGCAATCTCGAAACAGTCTGCCATTGAAAACCCTACGAGGGTAGCTATGAGTTGGACAGGACTTGATGGCACCTAACAACAACAACAACCAACTGGGAAGTAGCTCCCAAGTATCTGCAAGATCATTGCAAGGTCTGCTGGCTTCTGAAGTGGCTTCCCGGCTGATGGAGGGAGTAGAAGACATGGACACATGTGTGTACTCAGACATGGTCCCCGAATGAAGGCTGACAAACAGGGGTGGGGAGAAGCACCCACAGTGGGCAGCCGCCTGGCCTACCAGCCACAGGTATTGCGTCAACTACATTCTCAATAACAAAACAGCATGGCGCACACTGCAATGGGTGTGCATAAAACCCACGCTTGTGCCCAGAGCAGGGATCACCAATCTGCCCAGCAGCCTCAGCACCAGTCATAAGACCAGGCAGCAGAGAGAGGACGTGGACAGAGAAGTGGCTGAGCGTAAGAGAATTCACAGAAATAGAAGCCAGGTCTGAGAAATTTCGGTGTGAAGTCCTAAGCAGATCGATCTTCCAGAAGAGGGTGCCTTGGGGTGCACCCCTGCTGTGTAGAGAAGGGTCAGCTCAGGGGACGTGGTGTCCATCCTCATTTTCTCTCTGTATTCCTCACCCAGTCTTGTTCTTTCACCATCTACCTGGGGGGAGATGGAAAGGTTGGCATGTCCCCGGGGTGGCCAACTTAGGCTGTTTTGGGTGAGGCACTGAGCCTGCGGGACCAGCCCTCTGTGCTGTGTGGGGGCCACGTGCTGGCTGTCTGCGCTCCTCCAAGGGTCTGGAGGACCGAGGCCCTGGCTGGGCAGCACGCAGAGAGCACCTTGGGTCTGCCCCCTGAAATTCTGAGTGGAGTCCTGGGCCAGGCCCCTGGGCAGCTGTTTCACTGCGGAAGGAAGGAACAGGGCCCCCCACTCGTGTGAACACGGGGGTGAGGTCCTGGCCTGTGTTGACAAGACAGAAAAGTCCCAGTCTGTGTGTGTGGTCACTCAGGTGAGGTCCTGGTCTGTATGGACCCTGAAGGGAGGTCTTAGTTTGTGTGGACCCTGAGGGGAAGTCCTGGCCGTGTGGTCACTAGGGGGAGGTCCCGCTCCATGTGGACACTCAGGGTATGTCCTAGTCTGTGTGGACACTGGGGGGGGAGGTCTTGTTCCATGTGGACACTGGGGAGGTCCCAGTCCATGTGGACACTGAGGGGAGGTACTAGTCTGTGTGGTCACTGAGGGGACATCTTGTTCCATGTGGACACTGGGAGGAGAGCCCGGTTAGTGCATACACTGGGGGGGGGGGGTCTAGGTCTACATGGAGATGGGTGGATGTCCTGGTCCATGTTGACACTAGGCGGAGATCCCGGTTTGTGTGGGCACTGGGGGGAGGTCTTGGTCTACATGGAGATGGGTGGATGTCCTGGTCCGTGTTGACACTAGGCGGAGATCCCGGTTTGTGTGGACACTGGGGGGAGGTCTTGGTCTACATGGAGACTGGTGGATGTCCTGGTCCGTGTTGACACTAGGCGGAGATCCCGGTTTGTGTGGGCACTGGGGGGAGGTCTTGGTCTACATGGAGATGGGTGGATGTCCTGGTCCGTGTTGACACTAGGCGGAGATCCCGGTTTGTGTGGACACTGGGGGGAGGTCTTGGTCTACATGGAGATGGGTGGATGTCCTGGTCCGTGTTGACACTAGGCGGAGATCCCGGTTTGTGTGGACACTGGGGGGAGGTCTTGGTCTACATGGAGACTGGTGGATGTCCTGGTCCGTGCTGACACTAGGCGGAGATCCCGGTTTGTGTGGACACTGGGGGGAGGTCTTGGTCTACATGGAGATGGGTGGATGTCCTGGTCCGTGTTGACACTAGGCGGAGGTCCTGGTTTGTGTGGACCCTGAGGGGAGGTCCTGGTCATGTGGTCACTAGGAGGAGGTCCCAGTCCATGTGGACACCAGGGGGAGGTCTTGGTCTACATGGAGATGGGTGGATGTCCTGGTCTGTGTTGACACTAGGCGGAGATCCTGGTTTGTGTGGACCATGAGGGGAGGTCTTGTTCCATGTGGACACTGGGGAGGTCCCAGTCCATGTGGACACTGGGGGGAGGTGCTAGTCTGTGTGGTCACTGAGGGGACATCCTGTTCCGTGTGGACACTGGGAGGAGATCCCGGTTTGGACACCACGGGGAGGTCTTGGTCTACATGGAGACTGGTGGATGTCCTGGTCCGTGTTGACACTAGGTGGAGGTCCTGGTTTGTGTGGACACTGGAGGGGTCTCCTTGCATCTTGAGTTTATTCTTGAGGTATCTGGTGGTGTCCTGAGGTGGACTTCGTAGGTCATGGCATCAGGATATCTTGTGTATGGAAGTCTGAAGTGATGTGAACCGGTCATTGCCACGGTGGTTCTGACAGGGTCTCGTGAGCTAGACCTGGGGTTCCAGATGTGGCGGGGCCACGTAGCAGGTGCCTGGAATCAGGAGGCCCACATGGAGGCCAGGGGCTGCAGTGCCTCCTGTGTGCTGGACTGGCTGTGTGTGATGCTGCCTGTCCCCATTGGGGCAGCCCCCCAAACCCCTCTGTTGTTTCTGGTGTCCCCTCACCCTCCTTCTCCCCAGCACCATCTCTCTTCAGTGTGTCTCCTGTCCTGCCCAAGGTCAACCTCACCCCACAGGGAAAGCCAGACCGTCCTTGGCCAGGGCCCGCATCCCCTGGTTGAGGCCTGGAGACAGTCCCTCCTCAGACTCTCCTGTCCAGGCCGAGGGTGGCACTCATGTTGCCCCAGGAGGCATCTGACCCACAGAGGGCTGAGAAAAGACTAAGGGTTGGACTTGATTCCCCCTCAACGTACAGCCATGCCTGAGCCGGAGCCCTCAGCCAGCACTAGGTCTGTTCTGTGAAATCTGGAGGCAGCCTGGTCAGGGCCTCAGCCTCGCTCCTGGGCACTCCCCACTGGCCATGTGGGTCGGTGGCTCCACACCCAGCTCTTCTCACCCGTGAGGGGGTCCCGCCGCTAGCCTGGCCGTGACAGTCTGGGTGGTGGGACGCACAGGTCACCCATTTCTCCTGGCCTGTCTGCTGGCCCTCTCCAGCCACAGAGTCTCTTGGAAGACACAGTTTCCCAAACACATGGAAGGAATGAGATGGATGTCTCATTGCTGCAGGGAAGGCCGCTCCAGAGACTGGCCAGCTACAACCACGCAGTCTCCTGCGATCAAGCTGGAGAATTTCTTAATTCTGATCGTCAGTAAAAGTCTCAGCACATTTCTAGAGAGGGTATTTCCTCCCCAAATACCAAAGGATACCAAACTACACACACTTAAATCACCAAAGGCCAAGGAAGAAATCCCAGGGAGAAGTGGAAACTGCTTGGAGATGCATAGAAAAGCCACACGGTGCCTTCGCAACACGGCGCTGCGGCTCGGAAGCAAACTTACGGCCATGAGCGTCTACGTTAAAAAGAGTCTGAAATCAATTTTCTAATTTTACACTGTAGGGAATGAGGAAGAAGACAGCAAGCTAAACCCAAAGCCAGCAGAGACAAGGGGATTATAAAAGACAGGAGCAGAGATCGCACAATAGAGAATAGAAAAAGAGAAAAGGGATAAGCCAAAAGTTGGTCTATAGAAAGATCGACAAAACTGGAAAACCTTTGCTAGACTAAGAAAAAGAGAGAGAAGACCAAACTGAATTGGAGCAGTTAGGCAGGAAGTAAAAATGAGAGGTACCCAGACTTGCATGGAAGAAATCATGCTACCCCCAGGCGCAGATGACACAATCATCATAAAGACACAAATCCTAAGAATTAACAGGTAACTTCTGGACCTAATGGAGGAACTAAGCAAAGCTGCAGAATAAAAGATCAACAGACCAAAATCAGCTATATTCCCATACACAAGCAATGAGTGATTGGAAGGAAAATTAAGAAAACAATCCCGTTTATGTTGTTGTTAGGGGCTGTTGAGTCAGGTTGTACAGCAGAATGAAATGCTCCTCAACCCCATGCCAGGCACACACTCTATTTTATGTTTAAGCCCATCATTGCAGCCACTGTATCAAGCCATCTAGTTGAGGGTCTTCCTTTTTTTTGTTGACCTGCCCCTCTCCCAAACATGATGTCCTTCTCCAGGGATTAGGCCCTCCTGACATGTCCAAAATATATAAGACACTGTCTAACCATTCTTGCTTCCAAGGAGCACTCTGGTTGCATTTCTCCTAGGATGGATCTGTTGGTTCTTTTGGCAGTCCATGGTATATTCAATGTTTGTCTCCATCACCATAATTCAAAAGCATCAATTCTTCTCCTATCTCCCTTATTCAATCTCCAACCTTCACAACCATATGATGCAACAGAAAATACTATGGCATGAATCAGACCCACGTTTGCCTTCAATGTGACATCTTTACTTTTCAACACTTTAAAGAGGCCTCTTGCAACAGCTTTTCCCAATGCAATGCTTCTTTTGATTTCTTGACTGCTGCTTCCATGGGTGTTGATTGTAGAACCAAGTAAAACAAAATCTTGGACAACCTCAATGTTTTCTCCATTGATTGTGAAGTTGTGTACTGCCTCCGTTGTAAGGATTTTTGTTTACTTGATGTTGAGGTGCGATCCATACTGAAGGCTGTGTTCTTTGATCATCAGTAATTGTTTCAAACTCTCTTCCCTTTAGCAAGCAGAGTTGTGTCATCCACATAACGCAGATTGTTAATGAGTCTTCCTCCAATCCTGATTTATATCCCATTTATAGTAACATTAAAAACCCTAAGAAGAAAAACTATTTCATAAAACTTTACCAAAGCGGTTCAAGAATTGCACACTGCAAACTACAAAGCATTGCTGGAAGACATTAAAGAGCTCAGTATAGGGAGGGGTAGCTTCTGCCAGTGGACAGAAGAGTCTGACCTACAAAAACAGCAAGACCTCCTCCCATTGTCTGCAGGCCAGTGCAGTCCCCAGGGAAGCCAGCTGGGGGGACCCTGATGGAAGGTGCCCGAGGCCTGTGCGGGCCACCTGGGCCGGCTGGGAGCTTGTGCAGGCCTCTCACCTGCCTCTGCTCTGTGGGCTTTGTCCTCTGGCGACAACGTTCCTGGGATGTAAGTCCCACCGCCCATGCCTGTGCACCTTCTTGCCTGGTCCCACACCGGGCTCAGGCTAGGTGTGGGCTGCAGTGCCCAGGCACTGTCCTCATCACACTTTGTCATCACAGAGGAGACCCCAGGGGCCACTGTTTCCCCATTTGTCCAGAGGCTGTTTTCTGAGGACCTGCTGGCCGTGATGCTTCCGGATTGGTGTGCTCGGAGCGTGTGCAGGCTCTCTGTGTGCAGGCTGCGTGTGTACATGGTGGTGGTCTTGGGAGCGAGTGGAGATGAGACCAGGTAAATCACGATCCAAAGTTGCAAAATATCCTGAGAGTCTAGGTTTTCACTGCCACAGAAACCACAAGCCTCCAGCACGCTGGGGAGCGCACGTCTGGGACTTCAGTCTTGGTGGTCGTTTGGCCCACCTGGAGAAGTGTTTCTAGCCTGCTCAGGCCGGCACCTCTCTGCGCTGGGCCTCCAGCAGGTCCTCCCCTTGCCTGACCCAGCCCTGACCTGAGGACAGCTTGCTGACACACACGGGGGCTGTGGGCTGTCAGCTCCCTCCACCCACAGGTGTCTGTGGAGAGAGGAATGACCCGGCCACGGCACCCAGCGTTCACGCAGACGAGGAGTCAGGCATGGACCATGCTCACCGACTTGAGTCCAGCAACACTCCATGTGGCTGTGTTGTTGTGTTGTTAGGTGCTGTCAAGTCGGTGTCTGACTCATAGCAACCCTTTGTAAAACAGGTGAACCACTATTGTCAGTGCTTCTCTGCTATTCATAGGGTTTTCAATGGCTGTTTTGGGAGTGGGTTGCCGGGTCCTTCTCCCAACATGTCGCTGTATTTACCTCAAAATCTGCCTGGAGTGGGCTTGGCTCTCCTATAGCTGAACAGAGGTGGGTGTTGAGATCTGCAGACCCCAGCATGGCCTTGAGGAAGAGGAGGGCAGTGCAAAGTGCTGGAAGCCCCTGGAGCTTCCCCTAGGATCCCCCAGAAACCTGCGGGACAGAGCCAGGCCCAAGGGGCTTCTTTGTGCACGTGGACAGCACCACGCTGCTGCCGCCCACGGGAGCTGGCCCTCCTGCTGGCTGTGGCCGAGAGCCCAGTGAGAAGCGGGTGGGTGTTGGGGCCAGAGGGCAGTAGGCAGAGCAGGTGCTGGGGGCAGGGCGGGGCTCTTCTCCCCAGCACTGTGCAGGTCTTGGGACTCAGGAACTTACTTCGGCTGATGTTGATAGGCACAGGCTCCTTATGGGTTTTGAGACTGGGCTGGGGATGTCCCTTGTGGGTGCCCCAGGAAGAGCCTCCGCTGAGAGGGCGCTGGGCTGAGGAGGACGTGGCAGAGGCTGCTGGGCCAGCATGGGGAGGGTGTGTCAGTCAGGATTCTCTAGAGGAGCAGAGCCGATAGAGCATATGCAACCATGACAGGGGTCATTGGACTGGCTTGCTGGGGTGGAGGTGGGCCGTCCCTCATGACCATCTGCAGCCTGCAGAGGCAGAGCCCAGGGGCTGCTTCAGCCATGAAGCTGGAAGCCTCAGGACGGGGGGAGCTATGATTTAGCTCCTGTCTGAGGCTGAAGGCCTGGAGCCTCCTGCAGAGCTGCTGGTGTGAGTCCAAGTTGAAGGCTGGAGAAGCTGGGGCCTGGTGTCCACAGTGACAGCACTGGAGGCACTCGCTCAGGCAGGGCAGAGCTGGCCCACGCTGCAGGCTCCTCCTCTTCCCTGTCACTCTGTCAGGACCCCAGTCTGTTGGGTGGCATTGTCACACTCGGCGGGTCTGTCCCTTCTGATCCTGCCCCACACGCCCATCCTCTCTGGAAACGCCCTCAGAGACACACCCAGGGGAGTGCTGGGCACCTTTCAATCCAGCCAAGTGACAGTCAAGACTCACTGTCACCCAGGGCCCTCAGGGGGTCTGAGAGGAAAGACGCCAGCTCCTCGGAAGGGGTGGACACAGCACAATCCCCAGCAGCCCCAGGCCAGACAGCAGAAGGGGCAGCCCTCAGCGGGGCATGAAGCTGACCCCTGCACCACCTGAGTCTGCACCTACAGAGGGTGCTCCTGCAGGGCTGCATACCAAGCCCACAGCCAGCTGTGGGGGACTGGGGAGGACGGGGGTCCAGGCCTGCTGTGACCAAGGGGTGCTGCTGGTCATAGCACTGTGGGGCTCTCCTTCCCCTGCCAGGTGGTGGGGATGGCATCACGTGTCCTCAGATGCCGGAGCAGGGCCTGCGGGCCAGTGCCGTCAGCACCACCGCCTGCACCGGGGTGTGGCGCCCCGGCCCAGCCCCAGGCCCAGCAGCACCTGGCCTCTGGCTCTTCAGTCAAGGCAGACACTGAGATACCCCTGAGGGTGACTGCTGAGCCCAGAGGCCTGGCCTCCCATGGGAGAGGAAAGACGGTGGAGTCCTGCCTTCCTGGCCCTTGAGTGGCAGTGGCCCCGGCTGCCATGTGGCTGTGCGTGGCCTGGACAAGAAGGTCAAACCTCAGGAACACTCTGGGTGGAAGCTGGCCTTAGTTCCTTAAACACTGTCTGCTTCCAAACGCTCTTCTGACAGAGCTAGCTGCGCTGAGGAGTTGCCAGGTATCCCCTCAAGTTCAAAGCCAGAGGGGGCTCCGTCAGAGGGGCCCCCACGGGCCCCACCTCACAGCAGTGCGTTGCCTCTCACAACCTGGGTGAAAATGTTTTCCAGGCAGCCTCAGGCTGTGATGTGGCCCCGGCAGGGCCCTGCAGGTCACTCAGGGACCACTCAGCTGGTGGCCCATCAAGAGCACTTGAGGAGCTTAATGGCCTCTGGTACGTGGCAGGTGGGGCCCACGTTGTGCAGGTGGCTACTCCGAGCCTGGCTGGTGCTGCTTAGGATGCTTCAGACTCTTCATTCAGAAGAACAGACAGCAAAGCCACTGAGTGCTGGCTGCTGGCGGCTGCCGTCCAGTGTGGTTGCAGGCGGGGGCTTGTCTGAAGGGGCTTCGATTGCTTCCCAGCGTGGTTGTTTCTATGCGAAGCAAGGGAATCTTCTGCCATCTCCGCAGGGTGCTGGTACGCTGGGCTTCCGGAGTCTGACTTTGGGAGGAGGGATGGAACTGTCCCGGTACATTCGCCCTTGAAGCCCATTCCTATGGTGCCAGGGCCTCCACGGTTCCTCCCAGGTCCCCTGTGAATGCCCCCCGCCCCATCGTGCCCTGGCCAGGGCCAGGAGCGCATTGTGTACCTGAGCAGGGGCTGCTTGGGGTACGGTGGCTGGTCTGGGCCAGGGCACGATGGGGCCGGGGGTGCTTGTCTGCAGCAGGGCCCCCTTTCCAATCTACCTGGTCCACAAAGGCCAAACCACAGTCACCGAGAAGTTAGCGTCTGAGCGCGCGGAGGTTTCTACCAATTACGAGCAGGTGCCTAAGTGTCACGGAGACCAGAAGCACATTGAAGTCGCAGACACCCAGTCTCCACACATGGCCACTCCGGGGTCAGAGGGCCTCCTGCCACTGATGGGTAGCCCAGAGAGCTACTCAGCACGTGGACCTACACATCCCCAGGCCAACTGGGCTCTAGCCACAGGTGCTGTAGGAGCCCCCCAGCCCCACCTCCAGCCCTAGCACTCTGCCCCCCAGCCCCTACCCAGCCTCACCCCTGCCTCACCCATCTCCCCGCAGCAGACAACACCTCCAAGGCCTGCCCCAGGTCTCTGTGGCAGCTGCCCCAGTTCCCCAGTCCCATCCTGCCCCCAGGCCACCCAGACAAATTGGAACGTCCTCAGATCCAGGATTCATGGCAAGGAAGTTTGCCACGACCCATGGAAGGTGTGCTCAGGGTTGGGGACGCCCTGGGCCCAGATGGCGGAGGGCCAGGAGCGCATTGTGTACCTGAGCAGGGGCTGCTTGGGGTACGGTGGCTGGTCTGGGCCAGGGCACGATGGGGCCTTCTTGGTCACTTGCTTGTAGATGTTTCTGGCGGTTACTCCAATCCACAGCATGGTGGACAGCGTGGAGTAGTGTAGCGCAATGCCCACCTGGGAGGAAAACAGCGCCGGTCAGCTCAGCCTGCTGCCCACCGGAGTGTAGCGGACCCTGTGCACAGCCCAGCCTCCCCACAGGCTGCAAGCAGGCTGAGCCCTGGTGGCTCCTCAGTAGCTGTTCAGTGATGCACAGGAGGGACCCAGTGGGTGCCTGCCATGCTCTCCCTCTGTGGGGAAGCCTGAGGCCTGCAGCCTGCCCTGAGGGTGTCCATGCTGCCCCCCACCTGTAGCCTGGCACACACTGGCCCCACAAGGGGCCCCCGGGAGGAGGGAGAGCTCGGCTGCACAGCAGGGGCTCCCACGCGCTCTCACCGTGGCTTTCCCTTCAGCAAAACCACCCGGGGATGAGGCTCGATGACCCACCCGCGCGTCAGAGCGACTCGTTACCATGGCAACAGCCACCGGAGCCCATGTCCCTTCCACAGCGCTCATGCGCTAGCTAATTACGCATTCTGCACTCCTTCTCCATCTGTTTCTATAAAACGAGGTTACCTTTGAGGTAATAACCTGACATTTCGAAATGACAAGTAAAATACTGCTATAATTGGAAAGGACATAAATGTTTAAGGAATACAGAGATTCCCTGAATAAAGCCAACATTGCACCATTATCATGATTTATCAAACCCAGAGTTCCGTTTTCACTTATGAACAAACTCTGTAATAATTGATGAGGATTTTGAGGGAGGTGGAAAGATCAGAACTGTTTGTGGTTTCAGATGGGTTCCCGGGGCTCCATGCGGCACGCTCTGATGGCCCGGCCTTTCCTCAGCCTTCCTCAGGGCCCACGTAGATATGACAGGGGTGCAGGCCTCACCCGCCTGGCCAAAACTGGGAGGTGCTGGCCCCGGGCGGTGAGAGCTCTCTGCAGCCATGATGTGGGCAAAGTGACCCAGGGGGCCTGGCTGTGGCTTGAAGGAAGGTCTGCAATGTG
Organism: Pedetes capensis; assembly: GCA_007922755.1. Taxonomy (NCBI): domain Eukaryota; kingdom Metazoa; phylum Chordata; class Mammalia; order Rodentia; family Pedetidae; genus Pedetes; species Pedetes capensis. The sequence continues at coordinate 45,032 of VMDO01008254.1, read as the reverse complement.
GCTGCCATAGCGATCTACAAACGACCACAGGAGACTCATCCTCAGAAGGGCTCCCAGCCTTTGCCTTCAGACAGCGACCCAGGGCCTGGAGGAGAGGCTGGGTGCAGGGCGGGTCCCTCTGGGCTGAGCCCCGCCCAGGCTGTATGTGTGAGGATCACAAGGAGGAACCCAGGGCAGGCTCTGCCTCTCAAACCCCGACTTCCGGCTGGACGCACAGGAAGGTCATGGGACACCACCCTGGCTTCTGGATAGCACTCTACTGTGGAAAGGACACCGGCCTCGCTCTGGACTTGGGGCCAACGGTGACGCATATTCATTATGTGGGACTAACTACCGCTGTCTGCTTTTATTTATGATGTCACTTAGTACTTCAATGAGGCTCATGGTCATTTCTTGGTTGCCATGACAATTGTCTGTCTGTCTCTCTCTCTCTCTCTCTCTCTCTCTAGCTGAGGACCATTTCTCCTGGTCATTCTCTGGTGAGGCTAGCCTTGGGAGGGGTGGGGCTAGGAGTCCTGTGCTTGGTGACTGCTGTCCACTGTGGGTCTCTGGTCAAGGTGGGGTCAGGTCTGGCTTGCAAGGGCATAGCTTTCAGCCCACCCTCCCGGGGTGGGGAACGGAGCAGCTGTGGGAGGCTGGGATCAGGCCGTTTCCCCTCTCCACCCAAGAGGCCACTGATCAGAGCTGCCCTGGGCCGGGGCTTGGGAGGCCTTGGTGCTGGTGGACACTCCCACTTGGGATGCGGGCATGGGTGAGTCCACCATCTGGGTGTGGCGAGGACTGTGCCCCGAGGGCTACGTGGACACGGCCACAGCCCTGCCCCCTGGCCCTGCCTTGGGTGCAGTGACACTTCTCTCTCCAGCAGCTCAGCACTCCTGCCTGGATAGCTGCTCGGCTCTGTCTGCTGTCACTTCTCCCTTCCAAAGGAGGCTCCACCACTTGAGCCCAGCAAGTGGGTTTCTAGCTCATCCCGTGCCCACAGCATCGCCCGCACCTGGCAGGTGTGTTTGCCAAGTGAGGGAGGGAGCAGGCGAGAGGAGGGGGGCGACTACCACCTGGGAAAGAAACCTGGAGACCAGGAGGCATCGGATGGCCATGATCTTCCCAACTCCAGCAAACGCAGGCCCTCCCCCTCTTCCTGGGGTCCCCGGGAGCCACGTGCTTCCGACCTGAGCATCGTCCCTGCTACAGATCTCAACCCTGCGGAGACGTCCAGAGCTGCGCTACCCTCACCCACCAATCAGCATGGTGGGGACTACATGGGCCTTCAGACCCGCACATATCTGGTTTCCAAGGGCCTCGTGGAGTGGCTAGGGCTTTCTAGAGGCCATTGGTGGGGTTTTCCGGAGCCCTCGAGGTGACTCCAGGCAGCTCTGTGGATGGCAGTTCCCAGCGGCAGAGCATTTGTGGCAAAGAGTGGACATAAAGATAACAACTGCTTGATTATTTTTTAGTAGCCTGCAGGCAGGCGTTTGCCTCAGGAGTGGCCGGAATGCCAGCCCTCGCTGCGGTGGGCCCAGCTTGCTGAGGCAGCAACAAAGAACATCTGCCCCTGGCCTCCATGGGGCGTGTCTCCCCGGAACGCGCACTCTCGTCACATCATGCTGGTGTTGGGAAAGAGGGCGGCCAGTGGCCATGACAGCCTGACTGGGCAGCGGGGAGAGGGACAGGGAGGGCATGTGGGCTTCCCCAGAGTGCCCTGTATAAACAGCCTCTCACCCAAGGATCCCCAGGAGGAGTCTGTCCTGCAGCCTCCTGTGCAGGTGGACACATTAGGGGATAGTTCGGGGGGCCGCTGTCCTCGGTGTGGGTCATGCAGTCACTGGTACCTGGGTGCAGGTTTCCTCCAGGGATGTTAATAAATGCTTAATTTGCAATAAGGAAGGAGGCAAAGGAGCAGGATGGGGCCCGAGGACACCACGGGCCCAGGCAGATGCTGGCCTGTTGGGGGTTTTTAAAATAATATTTCCCAGCTAGGGTCCCTCATGACAGCTTGAGGGGCTGACCCCTAGTTGACCCCAGGGCTCATCTCACTCACTCAAAACAGCCCCTCCCATCGAGTGAGCAAAGATGGCCCCCGGCCAGCTTGACCAGCCTCAACCACCATAATTTTGATTGGCTCCCCTCACCACTGTGCAGGTAATAACTGT
>VMDO01008254.1:0-42782 GCA_007922755.1 Pedetes capensis | reverse complement strand
CTATGATCCTGTAGCACCACCGATCCTGACCTCTCTGACCATCTCCTGAACCAGCGCTCCCTACTCCAGCAAGACCATCTAGCAAGCTGGCGAGATCAAGCCCAGGGGCCCCGAAGAGCCGAAGGCATCTAGCAAGCCACGAAGAGCCTCCCAACCCCTCCCATCCTTGGGAAGGATCGGGGTAAAGAAGGCGAGAGTCAAGATCATCGAACCTCAACTGAACATCAGCAGCGGCTGTGGCTGTGCCTTTAAGGCTGAGCTGTACCAGCACTTAGCCTGCAGCATTCTATGCTGCAGGCACAGAGCCAGTACTTAAAGGGGTAGAGCCTTGCTCTATAGGGGCTGCCTGCTCCTTGCTCTCCTTAAGGGGAGCACCCCAATAAACCTTCCCTCTTCTTCTCCAACCATCTGAAGGTCTCCCGAAGTCCTTCCTTCCCGACACCGGTCACATGTTTATGTTGAGGGTTTGGCCCTAACTCTAGCCGGGCTAGAGCCAAAAACCCCAACATAACAGTGGCGCCCAACGTGGGTATAAGGCCCACGCCCTTGGGTATAAGGCCCACTAAGTGACCAAGGTGCAGGGGTCCTTCCTCCCTTGGCCCCACTAGTGGAGCCAGAGCATGGAGCAGGCTGGGCTCATGCCCTGGCCCAGAGCCACGACCCAGGCGGACGGGACTGGGCTTGATTTTTGTGGAAGGGTCTGTACTGTGGCTCCGCCAGAGGCCCAGTGTTTTTATCTCTCCACTTTCAAGCCAAAGTCGGGCCAGGCCACAGCGGGAAGATGGTCTGTTTTGTGTGCTTTTGTTATTATTTTAAATCCTGGGGTGCTTTGAAGACCTCCTTTCCCTAAGGGCAGAACCACTTGAGGGTGCCCTGCCGGAGCCACGAGCGGTGCGGCTCATCTTCGTTGCCAGGTGAGGTCAGCATGAAGAGGCCCTCAGTAGCCTCCCCTGGGTTCTGCCTCACTTCTTCTTCTTCTTCTTCTTCTTCTTCTTCTTTTTTTTTTTTCGGTACTGAGGGTTGGACCCAGGGCCTCGCACCTGCATGCTCTGCAAGTGCTGGACCACTGAGCTGCGACTGCAGCCCATTTTTTACTTTTTGAGACAGGGTCTCGCTAAGTTACACAGACTGCCTCTGGTCTCAAACTTGCGATCCTCCTGCCTCCACCTCCTGAGCCGCTGGGATTACAGGTGTGGGACACCGTGCCCGGCTCTGCCTCACTTCTTCTTCAGAAGAGGCCAACAAGTCCCTATTCCTGGGGTGATCAACCATTCCTCACCAATGGGGGCCAGTCCCCATTGGCCTCAGAGCAAGCTGGCCAGTGGAGAATCAGTGATTATGTATGAGCAAATATTGGGCGCCACAGCCAGCTTCATGTGCAGTGAAACTGTAGCTCAGCCCGCCAGACGATGCCTAACGGATCCCTTCGCGGACAGCAGCTGAGCAAACACTAGAATACCGTTTGGTAAACAGGCAATCAGCCCGCATTTACCCCTGGTGGGGAAGCTGGTAAACACACTTTCATTTCTGCCTCATGGTGAGGGCATGGGCCACACTCACCGCCTGGCACAGGATGGGGTACTTGGCACGGTTGATGCCCCCAGCGAACACAGTGAAGGTCAGAGCGGCGTGGAAGCAGAAGTTCAGCAGCGCGTGCCGGCCTTTCCGGCTGATCCGGATGGCACTGTGGGAAACAGAGGTTTCACGTTAGGGAAAAATGTGAAATGAGCGAGATTATCCAAAAGACACGCTCTGTCCACGGTGCGGACAACAGGCCCTCACAGGGGGCAGGAGCAGCGCTTCAAAGGCTCAGATCATGCGAAGGACAGACACTGCACCTCCACCATGGGGGTCGCTGCCGTGCAACTGTCAGTCACCTTCACATGCTGCACCTACAAGGGCTTTGCGGAAGGGCTCCCAACCAATCATTCCACAGATGGAGGTTGTGAGGCCCAGCCCGTGTCTCAGAAGCAGGCATCTCACCCTGGTTCTCAGGATAGCTCTGCCCTCTCTGAGCAGGTGTCTAACCATCCACAAGAGTGCCATGACCATGTGACTATAACTCTGACCCTAGCTGTCACCACACCTGTGGCCTGGACTGGGATGTCACCTATGGCTGTGACAACCTCCATGAGCACCAGCATGTCCAGGGCTCTTTCCACCCAGCTAGCACAGGACCAACAGTGCTTAGCTTATGACTGACTCTGTCACGGCCTGAGCATGTCCCGGCCTCTCCCACAATCATCGCTGCCACTGTATGAAGGTGCCCGCAAACCCATATATGGAAACCTGAATTGGGATTAGTGGATGGGATTGCTGTTGTTGTTAGGTCCCGTCGAGTCGAGTCTGACTCATAGCGACCCTCATAGAGTTTTCAATGGCTGATTGTTTCGGGATTGCCTTGGGAGTGGGTTGCTACGTCCTTCTCCCATTCTGCGGTGCTGGGAATCGAACTCGGGACCTCAGAGACTGCAGAGCAGCGCTCTACCAACTGAGCTAAATCCCATTCCTAGTGGATGGGATTAGTGTCCTTATAAAAGAGAGCCCAGAGGGCTGCCTTTCCTCTTCCACAGGAGGAACAGAGAGCAGCGGCCATCCATGGACCAAGACACAGGCCCTCCCCAGACACCAAATCTCCCAGTACCATGACTCTGGGCATCCAGGCTCCAAAGCTGTGAGAAATCAATTTCTATTCTAAACTATCGTGCATTAGCCCCTCATTCTATGGTGACTTGTAAAGTCACCAAACAGATGAAGATGACAACTTTGGACCCAGTCCAGTCTCTCCCGATCTCATTCTTGGGGAGCGTGAGCTGTGCCCAGGCCTCAGGTTTGAACACAGCATAGGCCCTGGTGTGATTTGGTTATGGGTTTGCCTTGGGCCGTGGCTGGGACCCCTCCTCATGCTTTCTGGGGCATCCTTAAGAGAGGCAGGTGTGCCTCAGTTAGTCCTGGCTCCCAGGCCGAGTGCAGAGGCAGAAACCTGTCTAGAGTCTCCTTCCCAGGTGAAAAGCCACAAGGTGAAGGTGGCTTAAGGGATCTGCAGACCTGGGCGGGACCCTCAGGGCACCTGACGTGACATGGCCCCGTTTTAGGAAGGGCTCCTTTCACCCAGTGTGACAGGCTCAGAGGCTGCTGCTGAGAAGGCCTGATGGAAGCCCAGGATGGAAGGGTTGGGCTTTCCCTGAGCACTGTCCCCAGCCGGCAGCTGTGACAGGCGCTCCGGTGTGAGCAGGGCGAGGGTGGTGGTGTGTGCCCCCTCCAGGTGGCGAGACCGCACCCTGGGGCCAGGGTCTGGGGCAGGACAGAGGGGCTCCCAGGCCAGCCTCACCTCTGGTGTACGACGTAGGTGACGACGGAGGCCAGGAGGCACAGCAGCATGACTGCCGTGCACGCGTACACCACGGGGTGCAGGAACTCCCCGGGGTACTGGGGCAAGGACAGGACGGTCTTCAAATCCTGGAAAGGAAGCAGAGGAGACTTGTTGGGATTTTTGAAATGCACCCCACAACTAGGGTCCCTCATACTAGCCTGAGGTACTGGCCTCTAGCTGACCCCAGGGCCACATCCCACTCACTCGCTTCTACCCCTCCCATCGAGTGAGCAAAGATGGCCCCTGACCAGCCTGACCAGCCTCAACTACCTCAATTCTGATTGGCTACCCCTAGCATCCCAGTTAAAATAACTGCCCCTACCTGGCAGATATTACAGTTCACCAGCTATACCTGTCAGGAATGCGCCCTGATTGGCTATCCCCAGCACCCCCCCCCCCCGGGACCCTATATAAGCAGGGCTCCCTAACCCCTTTCAACCCACCACCATTCTCTGTCCTTCAACTGCTGTCTGGACCCCATCACCTCAATCCAGCGCTCCCCAATCCAGCGGAAGATCTCTAAGCAAGCCAACACATCAAGACCAGGGGCCCCAAAGCGCCAAAGGCTACAAGCAAGCCACAAAAAGCCGCCTAATTCCTCCCATCCTTGGGAAGGAGGGAGGCAGAGAAGGCGAGCTGCGAGAGTCAAGACCACCTGACCTCCAGCCCAGGGGAACACCAACTGCTTGTAGCTGTGCCTTTAAGGCTGAGCTATTCCACCAGTGAGCCTGCAGCATTCTATGCTGTAGCTTAGAGCTAGCACTTGAGCACTTGACAGGGGCTGCTTGCTGGTTTCATCCCACTTTGGGAGTAACCCAATAAACTTTCCCTCTCCTGTTTCCTGCAGAAGGTCTCCTGAGGTCCTTCTTTGGCACCTCCGGCCACTACACCTACTCGGTCCAGTGGGTCCCCAATACCCACTTGGTGTCAGGGCAAGGCTCTGACCTCTGCCGGGCCTGAGCCGAACCCCGACAGACTGTGTGACCGGCATGGCCAGGAGCCCATGCACACAGCCAGTCTCGCCTTCAATGTCAGCTGCCCTCTGCACGGGACTCCAGGCCTTTCTGGTTTGAACTACACTTTGCCAGTCTCTCAGGAGAGGTCAGGCCAGCTGAGAAGGACCCTGCTCAGTGGGGGCTCACTTCTGGGGGCACAGCAACCCAGCTGCCCACGAGTTGGGCTTTGCTTTCCCGGGGCCGCCCGGCAGAGGGCGTCTTCACGTGACTCGGAGAACTGCATTTCCACAGTGCCCATGCTGGCCTTTGGTACCCTTGCCATCCACATTGCTGGCAGAGGGCAGGCGTGGTGCTGGTCCTGCTGCACACCCGTCTGTGGGCAGCAAACCAGCCGGTTACCCCAGCCCACTCCTGAACCTCGCCCTTGTTGACACTGCTTTCCGCTGAATCGGGCTTCAGCTGGTCTCTGCGTTGCCTCCGCCAGTTGCAGAGGAAGAGAAGTTACCATGAACAGAACCCCAGGGCCGCCTCCCACTGCCAGCGTCACCAGCTCCGTGCGTCGCAGCGAGAGCAGAGGGCTCAAGGTCGGACCTCAGAGGAGAGCATGGCTTCCGTGCTGAGTGCCCCTGAGCACAGGTGTCCCTGCTGGACACGTCTGGTGCTGACGAGGTTTTGCCCTCCCTGGCCCTGGCGTGGTGCTCTTGACCTTGTGTTTTGGGTCAAAACACTCTGCTCCCACGGTCCTGGGAGATGCCCTGGCCAGTGGGCAGCTGTGTCCTGACACCTGCCCCCCTCAGACTCCAGGGCTGATAGCGGAAGTCTGAGGGGCAGTTGTGGATGTGGGCAGAACGTGAAGGACTCTTTGGATGGCGCAGGTGTGTTGGGGCTCAGGGTGCCACACAGCCCTGCCTTCCTGACAGACCACGAGCTCCTGATGAGGTGCTGGAGAGCCAGCCCCAGTGCGCGGGGCGCGTGGCCCGCAGCACCCTCCACAGAGACCCCCAGGTCCAGCCTTCTCCACGCTCAGCGTTGGTCCTGGGAGGGGGTCTGTGGTGTGGATACCCACTGGCCAGCCCGGCTGAGGCAGGGAACCCTTTTGGCCCTCGCAGCCCAGCTGCAGGAAGCTTCTGCAGGACAGCGGGTGCAGCCAACACCAGCATGGAGGAGCCCATGGCTGAGTGAGGACCAGGCAGTGTGGGATGAGAAGGCTGGAGGAGGAAGAGTGGGCTGGGAGGCCCAGTGGCGCGGCTGGTCTCCCCAGTGCTGTGCTTGCAGCCGGCCCTTTCTTCCCAGACACAGAACAGGCTCACAGCTAAGGTCAGCTCCGCAGTGTGCTGGACACTTGCCCCTGAACGTTTTGGGAAAGGTACGGTCCCCACGTGTCTGTCGGCTTGTTGTGCTGTAGGGGCTTGCGTGTTGCTGTGATGCTGAAAGCTGTGCTACTGGGATGTCAGATACTAGTGAGGTCACTCATGGTGGACAGGTTTCAGCTGAGCTTCTACACTAAGGCGGACTAGGGCAAAGAACCCGGCAGCCTATTCCCAAAATAAACAGCCACTGGAAACTCTATGAATAGCAAAGAAGCACTGTCAAATATCATGCTAGAAAAGAGCTCCCCCAGGCTGGAAGGCATTCAAGAAATGGCCTCAAAGGAGAGTCAGCCTTAATGACGAGAATGGAGTCAAGCCCCTGGGACCTCCTCTTGCTGACATGGCACAACTCAAAATGAGAAGAAATATAGTGACTGCAACATTGGGCTCAAACATAAAACGATTGTGTACAAGGCACAGTGTCAGGGAGTGTTTCATTCTGCTGTACATAGGGCCGCTATGAGTTGGACTCCACTAGATAGCACCCAGCAACAGCATGGCTGGCCAGGGACTCAGCCCTCTCATTCTCTCCCTCTTTGAGAGGGCCTCTGTCTGGGTCCCCTGAGCAGCCAGGGCCCCACAGTGTCTTCTGGACGCCTGGCCAGTTGGGTCCCTGTGCCTTGACCACTGGGCACTTGCTGTGGGATGATGGAGAACTTGTATGGCCCCTGTGACTGCTAAGGCTATGATTCTGTCTGGCATAGCTCAGCCACTTTCTGCCACATGGACACAACCCCAGAAGCTATGGAAAAACTCCCTTCCCAGTGAACTTGACCTCCAGCCAAATTCGACAAGTTCTCTGTGGCTAAGAAGTGGGGCTGCCTCGTGGCGTTTTTTTTTTTTTTTTTTTTGCAATACTGGGGGTTGAAACCCAGGGCCTTGTGCCTGCATGCTCTGCAAGTGCTGGACCACTGAGCTGTGCCCTCAGCCCATTTTTTTACTTTTTGAGACATGGTCTTGCTAAGTTACGCAGACTGCCTCCGGTCTCGAATTTGCGATCCTCCTGCCTCTGCCTCCCGAGCCGCTGGGATTACAGGTGTGCGCCACCGTGCCCAGCCCTCATAGTGTTTTAAGAACTCAAGGTCCAACTGGACACAAGTGGCACCCTAGCACTTGGGTCTTTCTGTGGGGGTCAGTGTCTTTTCCCTCTAGGACACTGACTCACCTTGGCCACTGCCACTGGCTTCATATCCAAATATGGGAGAGCGAGATGCCCATTAGGGTCTGTTCCCCTGCATCCAGTTCACTCCAGATGCTATCCGAAGGTTTCCTCAGTGGGTGTCCTGGAACTAGGACTTTGCATTGATCCTGGAGGGTCACGGCTCACGTGTCTCCCGTGGCCTTCCTCCGAGGCCACTGCCGCTGTGTGAGAATGCCGGGCATTGGCCCTTCCTGATGGTTTCAGGCTCCTGCTCTGAGAGGGGCTGATGGGAGGACAGCTCCCGTGTGCAGAGGGCCCAGCGTGGGCCTCTGAAGGAGCTGCGCCGTGTCTCTGACATCCACGTCTGAGAGCCACACCCCACACCGCAGGTCCGCAGGGCTGTGGTAGGAGAACTTGCGTTTGGGTGTTGGGACGGGTTGGCACTCACATAACAATCCTTTCAGGTGAAGCCAAACCGGAAGCCAGAGCTGTCTTCCTTCAGCCGAGCTTGCGGCCCTCACGGCGTGGAGCAGCTTCTGGAGGGTGGTGCCGGCAGGGCCACGCAGCCTGCCAGCATCCCCGCCTTGGAGTAGGGGCTCGCCCCTTGTCTGAGGGCTCAGTTTTGAGGGGTCAGGTGGGGGTCAGGCCCCAGGGGAAGCCGCTGACCGCATGCGGCTGGGCCAAGGGCATTGTCCTTGTGAGGGTGGGCTTCCACGACTAAGGGCAGCAGGCCCGGGGATCAGCAATGAGCTTCATAGGAAGCAGGGGCTTGATTTGGTTTCCTATTTTTTTCTTCCTCCAAATTAGTTATCAGCAGTGCCTTTCTGCATTTTTAGAGGTGACATTTAAAATTGAAAGTAGGCACAGCAAAATAGAGATATGTTTTATGTTTTAAAGTTCACACATGGGCAAGTTCCTCTCAGAAGAGCCTGTGGTGTACACGTTCCTTCGGCAGGATCCCGACGCGCCGACATGTGGGGAGACGCGAGTGGAGGAGTCCCTCTGAGCCCATGAACCCAGGAGCTCTGGAGAGCAGCCGGGGAGCAGGGCGCGGCTCGCAGGCTGGTCACTGTACCAAGCCCGGAGATTACCAACAGCTTGCTGTCCTGTCAGTTGTGTCACTGGATGCTGACAGCCACCCGATCCCAGGTGCTGACTACAAAGTTACCACACACTCCCTACCACCAGGGAGCTCAGGACCACCAAGCGGTCACACACTCCCGACCACAGGGGATCCGAGGCCATGGGGTCTGATTTGGACTTCACACTGACATTCCAGAGGACACTGGGCACATTATAATCTTATGACAGTGACAAAACCACACCCACCAGAGCCATGGCAGATCTGACTATGCCCAAATTAGGGAAGAGAAGAGCTGACACCCTGATTCCTGGATATCTTCTCCTTGAAAAGATCCAATGAGCTGGGCGCGGTGGCGCACGCCTGTAATCCCAGCAGCTCGGGAGGCGGAGGCAGGAGGATTGCAAGTTCGAGACCAGAGGCAGTATGCGTAATCTAGCGAGACCCTGTCTCAAAAAAAGTAAAAAAAAATGGGCTGAGGGTGCAGCTCAGTGGTCCAGCACTTGCAAAGCATGCAGGCATGAGGCCCTGGGTTCAACGCCCAGTACTGCAAAAAAAAGAAAGAAAAGAAAGAAAAATAAGATCCAATGAACACCCATGCGACAGCTGGGCCCTTGCAAGAATCCAGGCCCTAGACCCGCCCTGAGACCAGGTGCCTTTGTAGCATGAGCACCCCCTCTTTTGCTGGCCACTGGACACCATTTCCTCCTCCCAGAACCATTTGTTTATCTCAGTACTGAGCAGGAAAAGAATGGGCGGGTTCAGGCATGGTGGCTCATGTCTATGATCCCAGAGACTGGGGAGGCAGAGGAAGGAGGTTTGCAACTTTGAGGCCAGAGGCAGCCTGCGTGACTCAGTGAGACCCTGTCTCAAAATAAGAAATACAAAACGGGCTGAGGCTGCAGCTCGGTGGTAGAGTGCGTGCAGAGGATGTGCGAGTGCGGATTCAGTCACAAGAGGGCTGGGGAAGCCGCTGTGGTTGGGGAGAGAGGGATGAAGGCCGGCCCTGCCTTCTAGGTCCAGACAAGAGAGCTGGCTGCCACTTGCACCTGTGCCGGCAGGATGGCCCGATTGCTAGAAGCCACCTCAGGGAAGTCTCTGCTCCCTGGGAGCCCGTGCGCCCCCTTCGCCCGGGCCGGCCAGGCTGCCAACAGTCCCACCAGCAGCCAATCCCCGTGTGCGGATCCTGTTGTTTGTTTGTATTCCCCCTTCTTGAGTCATGACTTCCTTTTACATTTTTATCTTGTTTTAGTCGGATGTATCTTTTTGGTGTGTTCTGCAGATTGGACAAGGGTGTGAAGGAGGAGGAGAAGAAAGGAGGAAAGGGACAGGTCAATTGTGTTCATTGTCTGATCAAAATGCAGCCCGTTTGTGGCACTGCAAGGTGGAAAAGTGACCTCTCCGAACAAGGGATGTCCCCGTCTGAAGGCACCTTCTTCCCTTAGCGAGGACCCACTGGCCAGTGCCAGGCTCCTGGCCGAGGAGTGACCAGGTCATCTGTTCTTTGTCCTGGTTCTCCCTGGTTCTTCGTTAACTCAGATTGATTTAATTACAGCCTGTTGCCTTCCCTCCTTGGCCTTTTTAATGAAATTTCATTTTATTGATCTATCAATTTTTTATGAGACTGTTTTGGGGAAGGCAGAAGACAGCAGATAAGAAATTCATTCAGATCCGCCCCGTCAGACATTCCGTAAGTATAATTTGCCACGGTTTCCTATTTGGAGGAAGGATGAGCTAGTGAGATTATGAGGTGATTTGGAGGAAGAAATGTTGAAGAGTATCACGGAGACATTCCTTCCAGACTGGTAATTGTGTGCTTAAAGTCCATAATTCAAGAGGACGTTAGGTAAGATGGCAAAGGCTCCATTCGCAAGACAAAGCAGATGTAAGAAGTTTGCGGTAATTTAGAGGTTGGGCTGAATAAAAAGCAATGCGCTGAGGAGAACTTGCTAAGGGTCTGAAGTGTCTATAAACATGACAGATATCCCGTCAGTGCCTATTAGAACCGCCGTGTCCAGGCTGCTCCCGGCCCTCTGGGCGCCAGAGCCTGGCCAGGCTGTGGGGGAGTTTAGAGAGGAGACAAAGATCACATGTGGGTGACAGACTTTTCCACAAATCAGAGCAATCAACTCGCCACCCATTTGGCCTCAGTCCTGATTCCAGTTCTTCCCAGAGCTAACTCTATACAGGTGTGGCCTCAGGACAGCCCCGCAGAGTGTCCCATCTTCCCCGCCTTCCTGACACATCTTCCAGGTGCTGTGGGGAGAGAACCCCCAGGGCTCGTCGGGCCCTGTGGAGCTGCAGCACCAACTTCCCCTGAGCCTTTGGGGTTTGAATCCCATCATGTCTTTTTTGAATACAGGGCACCTATGTGTAGAAAGGGAAATAATGGGTATAAGGGGCCCCGAGGGGTGTTTCCTCCCTCCCTTCCTCCCTCCCTTCCTTCTTTCCTTCCTCCCTCCCTCCCTTCCTCCCTCCCTTCCTTCTTTCCTTCCTTCCTTTTTTTCTCTTTCTTTCTCCCTTTCTTTCTTGTACTTAGTGGTTGAATCTAAGGCCTCACACATGCTTTGCAAGTGCTCTGCCACCGGGCTGCACCTCCAACCCATTTCTATTTTTACTTTTTCAGCTTTCGAGTCAAGGTCCCACTAATTTACAAAGGCTACCTCTGGCCTAGGGGCTGGGATTTAGGCTCAGATGGTAGAGCGCTGTGTTGCAGTCTCTGAGGTCCTGAGTTCAATTCCCAGCACCACAAAAATGGGAGAAGGACCTGGCAATCCACTCCCAAGGCAATCCCGGAACGGTCATCCATTGAAAACCGTATGAGGGTTGCTATGTGTCAGACACGACTCGATGGCACCTAACAACGACAACCACCACCTCTGGCCTGGAACTCACAATCCTACCTCAGCATCCCAAGCCGCTGGGATTACAGGCTTGTGCTACCACCCCTGGTACAAGGGGTGTTCCAAACACACCATGGATTGGGAACCTCTACCCGAGCAGGGGCTGGGCCAGGTCTGACCTCTGGCTCTATCCTGGCCCTGGGTCCCCAGCAGATTGTGGCCAAGGACCATTTCCATAGCAGCAAGGTCAGCTCTGATTCCACAGAAAGTGGAGGCCGAGTGAGTTTGTGCAAGATCCCCCGCCCCCGTAGCTGCCACCAGCAATTACCAGCACCCACACCAGAGCAAAGCCACAGACGCACCAGGTGCCACACAAAGTAATGGTCACGATTGCTACGAGGACGACTGCGCTGGTCAGCTCCACTCGGAGACCGCACCTCCAGGAGCCAGGCACCAACACCCTGCCACGCCGTCCTGGCCCACGCCGTCCTGGCCCACGTCGCCTTGCCCCGTGCTGAAACGCGCTATACCATCCCAGTCCACCCGGCACAATGGTCCAGAACACCAGGCTCCTCCTCTTTTGTTTCTTCTTTTGTTTCTGACCCCTGGATCTGCACTGCTGGAACAACTAGACCTGCACTCATGAAATGTGCCTTGCTCAGTCCCCAACATTGATGCGCTCAAGGAAGCAGAGAGATAGGGAAGGGCTGCACCCAGTGCACGATTCTCACTGTGCTGACATCATTTTGCTCCCCCTGTTGGTATTATTGTTAGGTGCCGTCGAGTCGATATCCAACTCATAGCGACCCTATGCACAACAGGAGAAGCACTATTGTCAGTGCTTCTCTGCCGTTCATAGGATTTTCAATGGTGGATTGATTTTTGGGAGTAGGTTGCTGGGTCCTTCTCCCAACCCTACAGCACCTGTGTTCCCAGGTGGTCTCCCACCCAAGTACTAAGCCCGACCCTGCTTAGCTTCTGAGAGTTGACAGGATCAGATGCCACAGGGCCACGGCTGCAGGCTCTTGTTCCCCCTAAGAGTGCACTTTCTTGACACCAAGTGTGAGGGCACAGGTGATGGAGGGTAAAATCGTGAGTCTGGGTATCTGCTGGATTTAAATAACAGCAGCAATGGCTACAGAGACAAGCTGGCCGGTGCCTATGGCTGTCCATGTGAGCAATGGCACAGATGCGCTGAGTGGCGCAGAGGTACCATCGGCTCCACATATTTATGTGTCCTGTGGGGTGCAGCCCCTCTGGAGGGAAGCGCTCACTGTGCTGTCTGAGAGGGAAGAAGAGACCAGGAGCAGGTCCAGGGGGAGGAGTGCGGCCCAGCCTCAGGCCTGCCGGGAGGAGGCCCAGATCCCAGCGCTGTTTCAAGCCCTGCATGTGGCTCAGAAGGCCAGGTTGTTGTTGTTGTTAGGTGCCGTCGAGTCATGTCCGACTCATAGCGACCCTCACAGGGTTTTCAATGGCAGATTGCTTCGGGACTGCCTTGGGAGTGGGTTGCCAGGCCCTACTCCCCAGAAGGCCAGGAGGAGCCTCAAATCCCAGGAAGCCCAGAAGGCAGCTTGCTGCTGGGAAGCTCTGGGGCGGGGGCATGCAGGTGGCCATGGTGCACAAGCAGGGGCCGAGCAGCCTCAGAACCAGACCTCCCTCCCCATCTTGGAGCCCCAGGGCACCCCGCCCTGGGCACACACAGCATGGCGTAGAGACACACAGGAGGTGCGGGCGGCTGGGGTGGGCACCGCACGCGTTCTCTGAGCCTTCCAGAGCATCTCCTGGATAGCAGCCAGAACCCACAGACTGCTAGCACCCCGCAGGCCGCACTGGCCAGGTGGCCTTCGTGTGTGGGCAACAGGAGGGCTCTTTGACTCTCGGATGGGCACCGTGAAGTTGTGGGGGCCCAGTGTGGGCGTGTGTGGAGCTGGGAACTGAAGCGGGCCTGGTGGGTGGTGCAGAGGAGCAGGGAGCACCTCCTGGACAGGAAGGGCCTGTGCGGTGGTCCAGAGGAGGCAATGGTGTCTGGACTCCACCCAGTGGATCCCACAGGCCGGGTGCTATGGCCGCCCCTGCCTCCCAAAGCAGCAGCAAGTTTACCTGTCATCTGTCAAGGGCAGGTTTTCATTTTGCAAACATCCTGAACTTGAGGATAAAAACCATAGACAAGGACAACCAAAGGCTAACGGCAATTCTAGGCACGGCACTGGGGCAGCAAGAGACTTGGTCAGCAACCAGGGACTCAGGCCCAGCTGGCCATCCTCAGAGAGCGACCCCAGCCTCACACAGGTGAGGCCGGCATGTCTGGGAGGGGCTGCAGCCACCGCCGTCAGCCTCTGGCCTTGGGCAGCGCTGAGTTGAGGCTGGATTTTGGCAGAAGGCATCCATCTCATCTGGACGTTTTGAATGGAACAAGAAAATGAGGTGGTGACTCAGACAGAGCTCCTCACAAGGCAGACGCTCACGCGGGCATCCGGCTGTGGACGTGCCGTCCTTCGGGCCGTTGGCATTCTCCGCACGCGCCTCGGCCCAAGCCACCCCTGTCAGCTGTCCTTACGAGCGCACACAATGCATTATTCACTTGGCTGTCAACCTCCCTGGAGCCCAGGCCGGCAGCAACCACAATGAAAGCCGGAGGGAGCCTTCGGGACAGGCCCCTGCCAGTCCCGGCTGCCGCTCCAGCCAGCTGACCACACCATGCCCTTTTCTGCTGGGAGAAACACCCTCCCCCTCCTTCCCGTCACAGCTCAGCCACTGAAGCCCCTGACTTTGTGATGGGGCTCCGAGCGGCAGGGACCCCAGCTAGGGTCAGGCGAGGTTCTCCAGGCCGTGGGCAGGAGCCCGCAGGACGGCTGCCCCTGTGGATTCAATGACTGAACTTCGCTGTGTGCCTGGAGCTGATTAGTATGAGAGGCGCTGAGCCAGCCAGCCAGCAGGCAGAACCGGACAGGTAGCCAGAGACCCAGGCAGGGCCAGACCCTTCTGGCCCTGCCCCTGCTCTCACTGGGCTCCCAGACCCCAGGACCGAGCACGTGGTGGGCGGCCGCCCACTGACCAGCCGCCCTGCAACTTTCCTGCCTAGCCTCCTCCAACACCGGGTGGCCGCCCCTGGCCTGGCCGCCCGGGAGCCAGGCTGCACCCAGCCGCTGGCCCCTGGGCTGCTACTCACCATGAGCCCTGCAGAGCTACGGGGGTGAGGGTACCAGCGTAGGTGGAGGACTGCCAGCGAGCACTACGTCGCACCCTTCTCCCCTCCAGCCTCCATGGCCATCCAGAAGGTCAAAGTCCCACGCAGCAGCCTCAGCCAAGCTCCCGGATGGGGGGCCTCAGGTGCCCGTGACGGGGCAGGTGAGGGTCTCAGGCTGCACACACCTGCAAGCACAGTGCGTGATAAGAGGTGCAGGTGGAGTCCCCGCCTGCAGCTCAGGGTTCTAGGCTCTCTCTGCTCTGGTAAGGGTCAGTACCTGGGTGCCCGCAGGGGGTGGCCGGCGTGTGCCCCTTCTCAGCTCCTCTCCACCCAGCCAGCCTGTTGGAGTCCCTGGCTCAGGCTCCCCGTGGGGCATTTGGGAAGCCCCAGGAACTTGGGAGGGAACCTGCCAGCAGCCAGACCCGGAGCCTGCAGCCAGCACTTCCTTTTCCTACTTAAAAATCAGTCCCTGCTCACCCTCCCAAGACAAGGGCTGAACTCCATCCTGCTGGGTGGCACAAAGCCAGATAAACAAACATGTCTGTCAGTTTAAATCAAGAGAACCAAATAAACCTGAAATAATCTCCTAGCGCTGGCCGGATCCGACAGGCAGAACCTTCCATGGCCTGATGCAGCCGGACCCAGGAGCTGGCGTCTTCCACATGGGCGCTCTTGCCTGTGCCCAGAGCTGCCTGGTCTTGCTGGGGCTGCCTTTCTCAGTGGCACCCAAAGTTATTCAGAACCTGCTTTCTAAATGGCAGGAGTCACCTCGCCCCCAGGATGGTGCCTCTGCCTGAGAGATGGTCCTCGCGAGCCGGCGCTGTGGCCGGCCAGTGGCTTGACCTGGAAGGCCACCTGCAGCTCAGACCCCAGGACGACGCAACCCAATCTCTCACCTCCTTCGGGAAGAGCAGCCGGAGAGGCACACGCCTGTGTCACTCTTCTGGTCACAGGCGCGACCTGGCAGGCTCCCCGCGCCCCGAGCAGTTTTCCATTACAAAAGGCATCAGACGGAGTCAAGAGGAGTTATCAACAGATTGCAGGGCTGCGCCGCGACAGGCTGTGGCCGGCACGCGCTGCTGGAGCGAGGGAGTCAGCCCGGGAGAGCAGGCGTTCAGACGGGGCTCAGCCGCAGCTTCCAGCCCAGGGGTGGAGGGCACCAGCACACGAGCCTCCAGCGCCTGCCTTCCTCAGCAGCAGCCAGGGACCGAGGAAGGACCGAAGGACCGACCAGGAAGCGGGAGCCGTCACCATGGGGACTGGGGGAGGCCCGGATGGCGGCGGTGGCGCGGTGGCCGGGCTCCCTGCGGCAGAGTGGGAATGGTTCTTTCCAGCCAGCCAGCCCAGCCGGCCGCCCGCCCGTCACACTGCAGAGCCGATTTAAAGAGACAACCGACCAGGGTTTGCTGCTAGCTCCCAACAGCTTCAGACAACTCACATTAAAGCACTTCCCCGCAAGGAGGACGGGATGATGTTAGCTCGTTTCTAAAGGAAACACTCATCTGCGGAGGGCTCCAAGAACAGAAACGCGAGAAAGGAAATTGATTTTGGAAGAATTTCTGTAGACCTTGTATTAAAATAGTCTCAAATCCAAATATGCCAGACCTGAAGTGAAGTCTGCGGAATCCACCGGCGTGAGTCAGCAGGGCCGGTGCGCCTACGGGCAGGGCCTGCCGGGCAGACAGTGTCCCCCAGCCCATCCCCATCTGGCCAACCCCCTCTCACAGCCTGGGCAATAGACAGAACTGGGTGCTGAGGGGGAAGGGGTGCGGTGGGGGAGGCAGCAGCAGGGCACAGCCTGCAGGGAGGCCAGGCCAGGCTGCCTGAGAAGCGGGTCTGGGTCAGCTGTGGATGCCTCACAAGGCTAATGCCCTGGGCGGGGCTGGCCGGCAGGGGCAAAGCCCAGCAACTGCTCCTGGGAGCTGCTGGTCTGGGGCCCTCTCCCTCTCCCCTTCGTCTTCCCCCACCCTCATCTGTCCTCAGCCCTGCATGGCTCCTTCACTCCCCCAGGGGCTAGGAAGCTCGTACCCACTCCAGGAGTCCGGGGTCTCTGCTGCCTTAGATTTTGAAGGGCCTGCAGCCTGGGCTCCTGGGGGTGCAGGTTGTGAAGAGTCAAGAAGGTGGCCAGGTGTGTTGGCGCATATGTGTCATCCCAGCGCCCTGGGGAGCCTCAGGCAACAGGATATGGAGTTCAAGGCTAGCCTGGGGCTGAGACCCTGCCTCAAAAAGCTGTAAAATAAACAAACGAAACACAAGGGCAGAATTTGACACAGGGACGTTGCAACCTTGGGGTGCGTTGCCTCTGAATGGGGTGCGGAGGCCCATCCTCCATCCCAGTCAGAACTGCATGCCCTGTGAGGGCAGCTCCAAGGCCTGGGCTCTGGGACAGCTGCACACAGGTGAGTGGGGAGCTGACAGGGGGCAGGGGCCTCTGACCCAGGACCCCAGCTCTCTCGAAGCCTGTGGCCCAGCCAGTGTTGCGTGGGGGCGCCGTGATGAGCCCTGAACTTCGGTGGAGGGCATGAGACCTAGGGGGCCATGACTGCTCATAGCGCTTCTCAAGTCCCTGCGGTCACCGGGCTCCTGACTTCCCAGGGACTGGAGGACAGCAGGAGCTCCTGGTGGGCCCTGGACAATGGTTCCGGACAGGTGGGCAGGGAAAAGTGAGGGAGGGGCGCCTGGATCCTGCAGGCTCTGCCCAACACCTGGGCCCTATAGACCTCTGCGGAGACAGCACTAGGTGTGGCAGAAAAGCTCTCCCCTCAGGGCTCCCAGACCGTTGTTGTGTGGCCCAGGGCCTGGGCCAGGCAGAGGCACCTGTGCTCTAGTGTCTGGCTCTGCGCATTGTGCCGGTGCTGTTCCCTAGCTTCTTTCTGGGGTTCCTGGAGCCAGAGGCTGGCCATGGCCTCAGAGCAAATGTGGTTGGACACCAACTAGAATCTCCAGAATCAATGGCTGGGCACAGGCTTCGAGAGAGCTGGGGTGCGGGGCCAGAGGCCCCTGCCCCCTTTCAACTGCCCACCCACCTGTCTGCAGCTGTCCCAGAGCCCAGGCCTTGGAGCTGCCCTCAGAGGGCATGCAGTTCTGATGCCATCTCTGGGGCAGTGGGGGACAGGGCTGCCATGATGCTACACGGCAGCCCATGCTTTGTACTCGATGCAAACCAGCCCTCCTGTGGGATGGGGAAACTGAGGCACGGAGCTGGCAGGTGCCTGGCTGGTCACGCTCCCTGCCATTTGCTGTGGTTCTGGGAGCCACTGGGTCCTGTCTGCCAGGCCATGCAGGCCTCCCGGGGGGCGCAGAGCTGGCTGTGTGGCTGGTTTTCACTCAGAGAGACCTGGCAAGGTAGCCCGAGCCTCAGATCTCCTTTCCTTCACACGAGGACTACTGGAAGTCCTGCTGCTGTGAGGAGTGGGCCCCTGGGTGGCATCTGGGCAGTGTTTGCAGCAAGCCTGCACGGGGCCTGCCCAGTGCCCAGGATGTCTGCCCTCATCCTGCATGAGGTGGCCAAGCCAGAGCCCTTCTCCAGGGGGGTCATCCTTCAGGCCTCAGCCTGAGGGCTGGGAGCTGGCCACAAACACAGCCCACCATATCCCTTACTGTTTTCAATTTGTGGGTGTCACCAAGACACATGTCTAAGGGTACCTGCTGACCACCCCCTCCCGTGCAGCTGGCCAAGGAGAAAGCAAAGGAAGCATTTAAGACCAGGGCAATGGTAACCATGCCAACCAAACGCAAGCCCCTTTCAGATGCACATTCATAAAGCTTCTCTGGGGGGAAAGATGGGATTCCCAGGTGCAGAAAAAGCCACTTTCTGTCCCATGGGGTTAGGGTTCACATAGGGCAAATTCTGTCTGTCAGTGTTCTGTACCGCTCAACCAGGTCTGAGCCTGGTCCCTCGAGAGGCACAAGAGGGAGACTGTGTTGGTGTCTGCACTTGTGACAGTCACAGAGGAAGAGGCACCCTGTAAGGAGCTGGTTCACAGGGTGGTGGGGACGGAGGCCAGCAAGCTGGAGGCTGCTGCAGTGGGATTACCTCTTCCTCAGGGGGGCTGCCCCTCTGCCCTTCTGGCCTGTCCACTGGGCCAGATCAGCCTGATAGAGGGTCCTGGGCAGGAAGAAAGGGAACGAAGAGGCCTCTCCAGCCATCTGCTTCCCAGCCACCTGAGATATGAGAAACGCCTTGACTTGGTGGCCAGCTCTTCCCTGGTAGATAATACCCTTGCAAGTAGTATGGCCAGTAGGAGATTGCACCCTTTTTCAGATAACCTGGTCTGTAACCTGTAGCACCGTTACCAATGGGCTAATCTGTATCCAGAACTCTGTTTACATAGAAAGGCCACAGATGCCTTCATGTCCAGGACAGGGAGGGGGATTCTCCTGTGATAAAGAGAAAGACCTGTCTTACAGCCCTAGAAGGCCAGCCTAGGCTGAGGGTGGGTGAGCTCTGACCCACCTGAGGAGAAGGTCACAGAGAGGAGGAATGTCTGTCCCCTTAATGAGACTGAAACTTAAAACCCCAAAGTCCCTCCCATGAGGTAGCATCCAGATGTCCCCAGCTTCCACAGTTCTTTAGAGTCCAGAGTGCAGACAGCCACAGAAACCCACAGTGCCCTGTTTGCAGTTTACAGCAATGATCAGAGTGACCTATAGACACCTGCAGCTGCAGCTCTGCACAGATGCCTGCAGCCTCGCGGATGGAGCTGCATGATTCCTGACCTCCAGCTCAGGTGCATAAACGCTGCTATTCCTCACTAGTGGACCTGCCCGCTTTCTGATCTCTGTGTCAGAAAACGTAATTTTTTCTCTCCCCGCCCTCCTTTTCCTCAGGCCCACCATCTTCTATATCTAAGGTATCTTTCCTTCTGGAAGCTTGCTTAATTCTTGTGTTCTCTCTGGCTTTATCTTCCCCTGGGAATGGAAATATCTTTATGCCAATTCACCCAGAGAGCCAAGGTTTTCCCAAGTTCCTTTCCAGATTTATCTAAAATTCTCCAATTTTCTGAATAGTAATTCCTGAAGGATGTACTATCCTTTAATAAACTGCATCTATATTATAGCTTCTTTTTTAAAAATTTTTTTTCTGGCCCAAGATCTAATCCAGGATCCCACATTGTATTTTATTGTCATGTCCCACCTCTTTGTTGTTAGGTGCCATCGAGTCATGTCCAACTCATAGGGACCCTCAAAGGGGTTTCAATGGCAGATTGTTTCGGGATTGCCTCGGGGGTGGATTGTCACATCCTTCTCCCATTTTTTCGGTGCTGGGAATTGAACTCGGGACCTCAGAGACTGAAGAGTGGTGCTCTACCAACTGAGCTAAATCCCAGCCCCTATATTATAATTTCTATGTTGGGTATAGAATCTAAGTTCCCTTCTGGGTCCATTCGTAAATTCACTTATGAATGTGACCAAGGACTGAGGTTTGCTGTCCACTTGCTGGATCTCTCCTATGGTGCCATGGTAACCCCGGACCCCAGACCCACGCTCCCCAGGAACAAGCCTCCCCTGTCACCCAGGGTCAGCTCCTCCACCTGGGTGTGGACAGCCACGTGAGCACCAGTGTCTGTGGCAGCGACCAAGTCCCTTCCCACAGCGCCTTGACTCATGTGTGGCTGAACTGAGCACGGCAGCCCCGGTGGACATGGCATGGACCCTCCCACGAGGTCCCTCTCTGCAAAGGGCCCAGCTGCAGCTCTCTCAGGCTCTGAGAGCCTGGCGCCCTTCACAGCCTCACCCTGCTGGTGCAGGCAGGCCATAGCACACAGGCCGACTGGGCAGTGCTGAGCCTCCTCTGTGGACACCGGGTTAGAATTTCATATCATCCTCATGAGCCATGAAATGCTGTTCTTCTGCTTTTTTCCAGCCACTTAAACCTGTGAGGATGCTCTGGGCACAGGTGTCTGTGGCCGGTGGTGGATGCAGTGGCTCTGGGGCCATGGCCTTCCCACCCTGTTGCAGGAGGGCCATCCTGAGGAGACAGGCCACCCTGAGGTCAAGCAGGAGGGAGGGCAGGCTGGCTCCTGGACGAGGTGGGGCCACCGCCTTCCTGACCCTTCTCACCCGCGTGCTGGTCCAGGCGGTGGTGCCACCAGGCTGCTTCCTGTTGAAAATCTGATGCATCACCCACTGGCTTCCGAAAGGACCTTCAGGAGGCAGCGATGGCCCTGAACAGGGCTCAGGAGGCTGCGTGGCTTCTGCAGAGCACGTTTGCAATTCAGTCAGCACCACGCTTTGCTTTGCCCTTGTTCCTTGGCTTCTCCAGTGGGCAGACAGGCATCACCGGTCCTCGAGCTCTGCCTCCCTTCTGGCAAGGCCAGTCTCTCGCCTGGCCTGTAGGAAGGTGAGCCAGCAGGTCTCATGGGCCAGCCAGGTGGCTCTGGCCTCCTCTGCAGTGTCCAGGTCTTGGCTGCCACGGAATCCTTGGCAGCCCTAGAGTCTAACAGATGGAAGCCTGTCTCTGGGAAAGGACCCAGGGACAGTGAGACGTGGGTGCTGGACGCCCCCTGCAGAGTGTGAGTGGGTGTGAACCCCCCCCCCCCAGTCAGGGCATCATGGTGCTGCCTGGGTGGGAAGAAGACCCAGCGGAGGCTCAGAAGTTGCCCCACAAATGCCCAGGGCCTGGGGCCATGGGAGGACACGCTTCTCTCTGCACCTAGTGGCTTCAGGGGTCTACAGGCTGCTGGTGGGAGAACAGGAAAGGGTGGAGGAGATGACCCTGGCTGACTGGGTGACTTATTCCTGGGGAGCATGGGTCTGAGGTCCAGGGTTGCCATGGTACCCTGGGAGGGATCCAGGAAGTAGACAGCAAAGCTCAGTCCTTGGTCATGTTTATAAGTGAATTTACAAATGGACCCAGAAGGGAACTTAGATTCTATGCCCAACATAGAAGTTATAATATAGACGCAGTTTATTAAAATATAGTACAGCCTGGGGGCAAGGCTGACCTTAAGACCAGACCTCAAGGCCGGCCTGGTTAATAGACTCGGAGGTCTGAGAGTCACCAGGTCACTCGGGGCTGGGACCCAGCCACTTCCTCTTTCTTGGGGGCGCTGAGGCTGCGGAGGGCCTGGCAAGGTGCTTGTGAGGAATACAAAGTCCCCGGATCTAGGATGGCCTCAGGTGCTGCCTGCGCCCCAGGCAGACGCGCCTCTTCGGAACGCTTCAGTCCTGACAGCTGCTTGCTTTCTAGTCATTTTGTGGGGACTCAGAGACAGAAGCCAGAAGCCATGAGACATAGAAATGGTGGCCCCTGGGGGCTCAGCCTGGCCCTAGAGAGCCCAGGACGTGGCCAAAACGTCCCAGGCTGCCAGGTTGGGCTGTAGAGCGGAAGTGAACAGGCTCTCTGGTTGCCGTGGTAACCAGTCCCCCCCTCCGCACTCCGACAGTCTGAGTCTGTGTGACCCTGTCTAACAGATTCAAACTTGGCCCCCACGAGGGGCTGCAGAGTCGAGATCCAAATAATAAAACCAACAAACCCAGAGTATTCTGACATGGTGACCATGCCTCCAAGAAAGCACAGGCTGTTTGGCAGCTCCGTGGCCTTACCGAGGACTCAGGGTGTCTCCCGCAGCAGCTGCTGACCCCGCATCCTCATGAATAGGCAGCTTCAGTTCCAAGGCGGGCTCCACCTTGGGCCTCCACCTGGGGAAGGAGTTCATGGCCACAGGAGCCTTGGAAGGCTTGCCGCTGGGCATGGGCCCTGGCATGCCCAGCCTGTGGTCGGGAGGGCTCAGGCTGTGTTGGCTGAGCCATGAGGACTCTGTCAGCTGAGCCATGAGGACTCTGCCAGTCATGGGGTCATGAGCCGGGGTGGCCTCAAGGGGCGGGCATTCCTCATCTTCTGCCTTCCAGTGCCTGGCTTCTGGCATCCCTGGCCTCCACCTCCAGGGCCACAGGTCCTTCTCCCCTTCAAGTGGGCACAGAGGCTCCTCCCTCCTTAGGCCCTTCGGGGTTTGGGCAGGGGGAAGGAGGGCACTAGGGTCCAGGCTGCGTGAGAACTGCCCATGGTCCTGCCCAGAGTAGCCCCAGGGCTGCGGAGGTCCCTGGGGATGGCCTAGCTCTGCCCCTGTCAGAGACGCTCCATCCAGGTGGAGCCTCTGGCCTCCATCCAGGGGGAGCCTCCAGCCTCCACCCGCTCACCAGCCTGGGTCCTGCTGCCCACTGAATGCATTCCCCTCAGCCCGGCCTTGACAGCTCCTGACCCTCTCCACCGGCCTGGCTCTGTCCCCCTGGTTCCTGCCAAGTCTCTGACACTTGAGCCAGAAAAATTCCACCAAGTTGTATATGGTGGAAAGCAAGTTCTTCCGCTTGGCAATGTTGTTAAAATAATTGAGGTGGGTGGCTCCCCAAAAGTCTCTGGCACTTGGGCCAGAAAAATTCCACCAAGTTGCATATGGTAGAAAGCAAGTTCTTCCGCTTGGCAATGTTGTTAAAATAATTGAGGTGGGTGGCTCCCCCAAAACCTCCCTATCCCACCAGGATGATGGAGTCAACAGGATGGCTTCAGGCACCCACAGCTCCTGATGGCTCCTTAGGGATCGCTGAGGAGTCATGTGGCCTCCTTGACCTCCAAGCCCATGTGCACGGCAGACACAGGGAGCCTGGGGCACACGGGGGCCAGTGGGGAGGGCTGGACATAGGTGAGCTCCTGCTCATCTGGGAGGCACTAGGGAGCCATGGGAGGTATCCGGGGAGACAAGTGAGAGGCAGCTGCATGTTTGTGTCCAGCTGTCATGGTGATGTGAGGCATGCTGCAGATTTGCAGCTCTTGGCTCCCTCACTCATCTCCTCTGAGACTCCATGGCCCCTCCCTGCCTGGACATGGCCTTTTGAAGTCTCCAGTTACCCATTGTTAGGAGACACACCCCGGAGCCCTGGCACTCGCTGATCCATGTCTGGAGCACTGGAGGAGTGCAGGGGTTGGGGGAAAACACTGGCTATCCCCTGGGAGGAGTGTGCCCACAGCCCCATCCAGGGTCTGGACAGCAGCACCACAGTGCCACACCCAGCTCCAGTTACAAGTCAGAGGTGCTGAGGCCACCATGTTGATAACCGTGTGCACTGCGGAGCCACGGTCTCCAGGCACCAACATGCCTTTGCTTGGCCTTCCACCACTCTCCTGATCCTCGGTTGCCCTGGACGTGCATGTGGATGGCCCTGGTGAGGCCTGATCCCTCCACACGGAGTTGGGGGCCTACACACCATGGGGGTCATGCTGGTGCCGGGAGAAACACACACTCTGGGTGTAGCCCTGGGCACAGTGGCCATGCTGCGTGGGTGCCTGGCCTCCAAACACAGCTGTATCTGTGCTCCCCAGGGCTGGACACCCAGCCACAGACATGGCAACAGGTGTCCCGTGACCTCTGTGGACACCTCCACGCATGCATGGTGCAGTCTTCCTGAGTGCTAAGGAGGGAGATTGGCAAGATGCAGAGGGACCAGGAGGGCAGAGGGACACAGCCACCACCACACCCGCTGCCCTGCATGGCACTGGGCACTGACACTCTCCAGCTGACAACTCCTTCTGAGCCCAGGAGTTAGCATGGGGTTTCAGGCACGCTTGCAAACATGGAGCTGTTACAACCAGACCTGCTGCAACGCCCTGCACCAAAGTCCTGCATCAAGCCCCCACCCCCGTCTCGAGGTCGCCTCTCTTGATCTCAAATGTGGGATAAAGATGGAGCAGAAACATCCAATTATCCAGATGGCTTTACATTTTAGGAGCATTCTAGCTTCCAGAACTGAGTAATCAACCGCAGGAGCTAGCTCTCATGAAGAGATTCAGTCTTGTGGCGTGAAGCTGGTATCCCAGAGGCCTGGCACTATCTGGGCAGAGGGTATCTGTGGGGTTCCTCAGGAGTGGAGGTGGCTTTGGGGACTTCTGTGTCCTGTCCCTGATCTGCAAGGGCTGAGACCCATCCCACCCAGCATACCATCTGGACAGTGAACACACGGAAGGGGATTCAGGAAGAACCAGGGTCCTGGCCCACACCCCAGGCCTCAGAACCATGCTTAAGCCAAAAGAGAAGGCCCAGTGGAGGGAAAGCAGGCAGCCTGCTGATCCTGCCCCACTGCAGAGGACGGGCCACTCTGCTTCCCTCCTGGCCGTCCATTCCCTCATGTGCCATTCCCTACTTCCTGGTTTATCTAACACTGCCCCTGGTCACCACTAACTGTGAGGTGGTCGGAGGGTCAGGCCCAGATACAGTCCACCAGGAAGCTTGTCTGGAGGGCTCCGCACATACGCCTGGACAGACGCTCCTAGGGTCCACGCTGCTCAAGAACTGTCCATGGTCCTGCCCAGAGTAGCTGTGGAAGTCCCTGCTGATGGCCTAGCACTGCCCCTGTCAGAGCCTCTGGCCTCCATCCAGAGGGAGCCTCCAGCCTCCACCCGCTCACCAGCTTGGGTCCTGCTGCCAGAAGCTGGCCTGGCTGCCCACTGAATGCATTCCCCTTGGCCTGGCCTTGACAGCTCCTGACCCTCTCCACCGGCCTGGCTGCATCCCCCTGGTTCCTTCCAAGTCTCTGGCACTTGAGCCAGAAAAATTCCACCAGGTCACATATGGTGGAAAGCAAGTTCTTCTGCTTGGCAATGTTGTTAAAATAATTGTTTTAAAATTAGTGTTACCAGTTGGGCACAGTGGCACAGGCTGCCCTCCCAGTGCCACGGGTGCGTCCTGTGGGTTGGTGCATCCGGCAGGTCCCAGAGGCCTCGCTGGGACATCAGCACCAGCTACTTTCCTGGTGAGGCAAATAGTACCTCTGCTCGTTTGTGTTCAGCATATAAAATAATTCTTTCAAGATATGGAAATTGTAGCAGAGAATACAGACTGAATTTGTTAAAGACAGTGCACTTTCAAGATGTGCAGGTGAAGTAGTGAAGGGCAATTGCTGCCCAGAGCGGAGGTCACAGGTGTCATTCACAGTGAAGTTTGAATCCTCAGGGGAGGAAAGAAACATTCCTGGGGGCTGTGCCTGGAATGGGCTGATGGAGTCCCCAGTGTCTTCTAAGGAAAGCGGGCACTTCAAAGGTTAGGAATCTGAACGGCTTTGATCTCGGTAAGGAAGCAAGCTCTACTGAGCAATGTCTTTTCATTTACTCGGGGTAGGTGTGTCTCACAGAGTCCTTATCATCCTTCATGGCTAAACGCAGGGGTGACTTTAGTCCTCTGGTTCCTCCTGACAGGGAAGCACTGACCCCTTCATCAAGGCGTTTGTCCCAGAGGGAGCTGACACTGACATCCTACCTCAGGTGGCTGGAAGCACAGGGCTGGGAAATGAGTGGCTGCAGACGCTCCTTACTTCTCGTTCTTCCTGCCTGCCACCTTCCAGCACCATTGCCTTGGGAGGCAGAGGCAGGAGGATTGTGAGATCAAGGCCAGAGGCAGCCTGCATAGCCTACTGAGACCCTGTCTTAAAAAGTGAAAAATGGCTGGAGGTGCAGCTCAGTGGTGGTGCCCTTGCAAAGTATGTGTGAGGCCCTATGTTCAACCCCTAAGTATTGCAAAAAGTATATATATATATATTAATGTTATGGAGTCGGTGGTTTTTCTAGTGTTAGCTACTTTGACATACTGCAGGACAGTTTTCTGCTTTTTTTACATTTTGAAACATTTCTTTCTCTCCTTAAAAAATATCTGTAAGCCTAAAAATAATCTTTATATTTTTAAATTTCTAATAATTTCCAGCCAGTCATCTCTGTTTTCAGCTATTGGTAATAGTGGAAATTTGGAACAACCTAAATGTCTAACAATAGGGTGTGAGTTGGTGTAACTTACACACCTGTCCACTGGAGACTGTCAGCCAGTTATAGTGAGGAGGGCAAGCTGCTGGTGTGAGTTTTATTCAGATGTACCACGGTGTGCTGTGCATAGAAGTGTGCAAGTGCATATATGTTAATCTGCATTAACTGTTAATACACACATGCATATGCAAACATGTGTGAAAGGATGTATGTGCCAATGTGTGATCGTGTGGAAGTTTGCGAAGGTATATACATGGGTGAATGTGAATGTGCAAGTTTGTGTGTGTGAACATGTGCGAGTATACAGATGTGTGTGGTTTTGTGAGTGTGAACATGGGAGTGAGTGTGAGTGTGAGCAAGTGTGAGTGTGGGTGTGTAAGTGTGGGTGTGTGAGTGTGGGCATGTGAGTGAGTGTGAGTGTGAAAGTGTGAGTGGGTGTGTGTGGATGCATAATCGTGAGTGTGTAAGTGTGGGTGCATGAGCATGAGTGTGGGTATGTGTGTGGGCATGTGAGTGTGAGTGTGAGTGTGAAAGTGTGAGTGGGTGTGTGGATGCATAATCGTGAGTGTGTAAGTGTGGGTGCGTGAGCATAAGTGTGGGTATGCTAGTGTGAGTATGTGAGTGTGGGTATGAGTGTGAGTGTGTGAGTGTGGGTGTGTGAGTGTGAGTGTGGGTGTGTGTCAGTGTGTAAGTGTGAGTGCGGGTGTGTGAGTGTGGGCACGTGAGTGTGAGTGTGAGTGTGAAAGTGTGAGTGGGTGTGTGTGGATGCATAATCGTGAGTGTGTAAGTGTGGGTGCGTGAGCATGAGTGTGGGTATGCTAGTGTGAGTGTGTGAGTGTGGGTATGAGTGTGGGTGTGTGAGTGTGAGTGTGGGTGTGTGAGTGTCAGTGTGTAAGTGTGAGTGCGGGCGTGTGAGTGTGAGTGTGAGTGTGAAAGTGTGAGTGGGTGTGTGGATGTGTGATCGTGAGTGTGTAAGCGTGAGTGTGGGTGTGTGAGTGTCAGTGTGTGTGTGAGTGTGTGAGTGTGTGAGTGTGAGTGTGTTAGTATGTGAGCGGTGTGTGCGTGCACTGGCAGCCCCCGCTGGGTGGGATGGAGGACGTGTGAGTGTGTGAGTGTGCTAGTGTGTGAGCGGTGTGTGCGTGCACTGGCAGCCCCCGCTGGGTGGGATGGAGGACTCACCACATTCTTTTTCCTCCGTATTTTCAGACATTACCTTTTTCACTGTTCATTGTCTTGTTAGAAACCTAACAAAGCCAGTTTAAACAATAAAAAATGAAAAATTTATAGTGCTGACGTTTAGTTTTTTTCAATTAGTTTCTTCATTGTGGTTATTTGGTTTGTTCTGATATTTGCCTACACTACAAAGCAAGGCGGGAAAAGTAACTAAAAGTGAGTCCAAACAGAAAGTAGAGGAGAAAGGGAAAAGCAAACACGACAAAGGGAAGCCCCAGCGGAAACCCTTGTCTTTCGCGGGACAACAACTGGCGAGGGTAGAGGACTTTCTCGCCTCACTCCTGACGTGCTCTTGATCCACAGCACCTGTGCTCCCTGCGTGTGCAGGTGATGTTCAGGGCTGGGAAGGCGTGAGACAGGACAGGGGCTCCCGGCTCAGCCGCTCTGTGGAGCTGTGGTCCGGGTGGGAGTCAGTGTGGCAACACAGAGCCCTCACTAGAAGATGCGCCTCTTGGAACCGCGCCCTGGGAGAATAATCAGCAGAGAACCCCGGAGCAGGGCCATGGACGGGAGCGAGCGCAGCTCAGAGCCAGGGTGCCCGGGAGCTGTGGCTGGGATCCGAGCTGCCCCTGAGGGCTTGTGTGTGAGGGCCTGGCCCACAGTGCAGTGTCCACACGCAGGGCCTTTGGAGGTGGCTGGATTGGGAGGCCCTGACCCTATGTGTTGCTCAGAATTTAATGGGAACCAGGGAGGGAACCGGTCTAGAGGGAGGGCCCCGGGGCGATGTGGTGCCCCAGCCTCCCCTTCCACTGCCTGCTGCGGTCATTCTGAGCAGCTCGCTCATGCAGCTGCTCCCACACCCTGCCTCACCACAGGCCTGGGAGCAAGGGGGGTCAGTGGCCAGGCACTGGAACCATGTACCGCTGGCCAGAATAGGCAGGGGCCTCTCTGAGCTGTGTCAGTGTGGGGGATGCGTCAGCCGGGCTGAGAGGCCTCAGACCTGCTTGTGAAGGCCCCCCAGTGGCTGTGACCGTGCAAGCTTGGACTGGATGCTTACCCCGATATAGCTGCCTACCCTTTCCATGCAGAACATTCTGGAGCCTTCCCCAGCTTCCAACAATGGGTTAAGGAGTTGGACAGCTCCCTGGCTCCAAGGCAACCTAATGCATCCTGCTGATAGAACCTCACACAATGCCGAGAGCTGTCACAAGGCTGAGCAGAGGGTGGCCAAGCCCTCCTTTAAGGCCTGAGTCCACCTGCCAGCTGATAGGCGTGGCAGACAGTGAACCGAGAGTAGCCCACCAGGCTTAAGTGTGCAGCCAAATAGCTTTTATCTTCTTCCTCCTGGGTGCAGGGAGGGCTGAGGCAAGCCAACGGTGTCAGCCTCCTATGGTTGACGAGGGTGTGATTTTACAGGTGGTCTGGGCATATGAGAGGGGTTGGGAGCACTGTTGTCAGCGGAAGCAGCTGCATGGGTGTTTCTACTCTGCAGGAGGGGTCTCAGGAGGCTGTGGTCTCAAGCCACCCAGGGGAACTTCCTTGGTCTTGTGTCAACACCGATGGGGTCTGAATCCCTGAGAGGGTTCATCTATCAGGCACGTCCTGTGCCTAAATACAGAATGGAGAGCTTAATAGCAAATGTGTTAACATTTGACACGCTAGCCCCGGACTCAGTTATGTAGGAGCTTTTATTGTCCCAAAACCCGGCACCAGGCAGCACATGAAACCGAGCGGGCCCACTGGCCTCGCCCTCCCTGTGGATCAGCATCTCACGCGCCATGAGGTCCCCATGTTGACCTCATGTTGGGTCAAGGGCAGCACAGGGCAGGTAAAAGGAGGTAGGAAGCCCCAAGCACTGAACCTCGATGACACACAGGGACACAGCGACACCTTTGGATTCGGCAGGGTTGAGTCCCCAGGTATAGCGCAGGTGGCCTGGTACCAACAGCAGGGGCTTAACTTCCAGGGAGGCACACCTGCCGCCCTCCGCGCCGGCCTCCTGTCCCCAGCAACCAGAGCGCGAAGCAGCCGAATCGCCTCTGTCGTGGGGTTCATGCTGGGGGGTCAGCATCGCTGCTCACCCGTGCTTCACCCCCACCCCTCGTCAAGCCCCAGAGGGCAGCGTAAGTCACAAAACCAACTGCGTGGTCACGACCTCACACATGCACAGTGAGGACTGTTTTGGGAACCAAAACTAGGCCTTTAATTTCTTTGCCTGTGATAGAATAATTTTCACACAGTGACTGAGGCACACTCCCAGACATGGTTGTTTCTGCTAAACTAATCTGTATGTTTGTGGCACTTACCCTTGTTTAAGAACAATTTACTGAGAAACCATCGCCCCTTTCTTTTCTTTTCTTTTTTTTTTTTTTTTTTGCGGTACTGGGGGTTGGACCCAGGGCCTCACGCTTGCATGCTCTGCAAGTGCTGGACCACTGAGCTGTGCCCCCAGCCCATTTTTTACATTTTAAGACAGGGTCTCGCTAAGTTACACAGACTGCCTCTGGTCTCAAACTTGCGATCCTCCTGCCTCTGCCTCCCAAGCCGCTGGGATCACAGGTGTGCGCCACTGCTCCCGGCACCATCACCCCTTTCTTGTGCTTACCTGGGCCCTTTCTCGGTTGTTCCCATGAGACGAGCGTTCATGGAGTTTTGTTGCAGCTGCACGATGCTCTTTGCGTGCCTGCGCCACTGAGGGGAGAATTCGCATCTCGAGTAGGGTCTATTCACGGATCTAATGCAAGCGGGTAAAAATATTCTCTTTTAGCTCCTGCATTTCATCGTTACTTATGAGATTATACTTCTTTTTGGGGAGTTTGAACCATGGTTTTGCTTCATTATATTTCATCTAATATTTGAAGTTAAAGAAAAGATCCTTGTGAAATAGATCAATCGATGTCTGCCCCTGCATGTTGTCTGTATTTACAAAGGTATAATGAATTCTGGGGGAAAAATTAATTGTTAGTATTCAGCTGCCATTCCTTAGGGACAACATTCCTCTTTCGTGTGGAAAGTAAAAATTGTCCTATATTCCTGCCCATCTGCTGCCCTGTCCACTCTCTAGCCATCTGTTTTCTCTCTCTTGACATCCATCTCCTGCCATCTGTCTCCTGCCATCCATCCATCCACCCACCCATCTGTCCACCCACCCACCCATCCATTCATCCACTCATTCATTCATCCATTCATCTGTCCATCCATCCATTCATCCATCCATCCATCCATCCAACAAACACCTTATAACCCAAGATAAACGAGTGCTCATATCTCCCAGAGAAAGGCACCCACGTTTCTATCAGTATTTTCCTGAGAGTCCAAACCTGGAAACTACTCACCCGCGCCTCAGCCGTGGAATGGACAAGCTGTGGTGTGGTCACATGAGGAATCCAACCGTCACTGGCAGAAGAAGTGCGTGATACACAAACCTATTTATGTTTGGTTTAAGGGCGTCTCTGGGATCAGAGCTAGGTGCTCTGGCAGCTTGTTGCAAATCTGGTTCTCAATCAGGTGGCTTTCTTGGGGGCATGTGTGGGGTGCACCACCCTCTTGCACACTGTAACATGGCTGGTTGTATGACACCAAGACAGCCACATGGTGCTAGGCAGCCCCACACCCAAACTAGGGCTCATCTCACTCCCCAAATAGATTACTGGATGAGAAGGGATCAACCAAGAAGGCAGAAGAGGAACAACAGTGCAAGGGGAGGGGCCTGGCCTGCAGCTTTCAGACCTTCAGCTGAGGCCAGGACTCTGCATCTGGTACCACAAGGGCAGAGGTGGGAGCAGAGGGCCCTGTTCACTGCAAGGGTAATGCTGCCCGCCTGGAGCCAGAGAACACTCTTGGGCTGAACTGTTCTCAGGGCCCTAAATTTAAGTAGCTAAAATTATTTTTCTTATTTATTTATTTAGCAGTATTAGGGGGTTGAACCCAGGGCCTTGTGCTTCCACGCTCTGCAAGTGCTGGACCACTGAGCTGCACCCCCAATCCTTTTTTTTTTTTTTTTTTACTTTTTGAGACAGGGTCTCACTAAGTTATGCAGACTGCCTCTAGTCTCCAACTTGCAATCCTCCTGCCTCCGCCTCCTGAGTCACTGGTATTACAGGCGTGCGCCACCGCGCATGGCCCCTCTGTCCTCACTTTTGATGCCAACCACTCCTTGAAGCACCCAAGGCTGGGTAGGTTCGGCAGTTTCCAACAGCAGGCTGAGCCCTCCCCTCAGGGGTCTGGGAGGTCTGAGAGGCAGGAAGTTTCCACCTCCAGGAAGGTCTGCCCTCCAGGAGCTGACTTCGTCTTGCGCAGACAGATGTGATGAAAGGGTGGCCCTGGGGCCAACGTCAGTCCCAACTCCCTTACATAGGAAGCCCAACTTCCTTTATTTTCTGAGGATTATTTTAAATCAAGGTGTGATCTTGCAGGTAGAGAACTCTATTTCTTAGAGGAAATGTTGTTGTTAGGTGCTATCAAATCAGGTGCAACTCATAGCGACCCTGTGCACAACAGAAACAAACGCTCCCCAGCATGACACTGTGTCATGCCCAGCACTGTGTCAGTGCTTCTTTGCTGTTCATAGGGTTTTCGATGGCTGATCGTGTCAGGAGTGGGCTGCCAGGTCCTTTTCCCATTTTTGCAGTGCTGGGGATCGAATCCAGGGCCTCAGAGAGCATGGAGCAGCACTCTACCAGCTGAGCTAAATCTCAGCCCACCAGAGGGAAATAAAATGCTCTAAATCCCAACACATTTTGGAGGAAATGGAAAGACAATAAATGGAAACACAACAAGGGGAAGTGGAGGCTGACCCCAGAGAAACCATCAGGGCTGCCTGAGCCAGTGACGCCTGGGGCCCACGAACTATCTGACTGTCATGTGTTTTTAGGGTTTAATTTCTTTGCAACCCCCCCATTATGTATATCTACTAGCAATATGATATAATTTTTGTGTAGCTGGAAACAATTTCTTTGTACTTGATGTGGCCACAAGGATGGACACCCTTGGCTGTCCAGGCTGGTAAGGAAGGGGACAGGCACTGCCCAAGGCACCTTGCTCTGACACCTTGGAAAACTCCTGTCAGATGTAGAGGGAACAGAGCCCTTCATGGCCCTTGAACTAGGAAATCAAAGTAACAACACAATGCAAAGGAGGAGCTGGAGAGCAGACTGGCTGTGTCTGCTCGGTACCGACCTTCTCCCTGGACTCCACGTAATGACCACGCCTGCCTTGCCCCACCCCCTCCATGTGATGTCTACACGTCTTCCCTGCCCCCTCCCTGTGATGCCCACGCCTGCTCTGCCTGCCCCTCCTTATGGCTGTCTAGGGGGCGCATAGCTGGCCATCTTCCCTCACTGCAAGCGCACACACTAACCCTGGGCTCAGGAGGGGCTGTGGCCACAGCCCAGGGCCCGTGGAACCCTCACTGCTGGACTTCATTGGCTGCCGCCCTCCATGACAGGCTCAGCTCTGGCTCTCCCCCTCTGGTCAGGGGTAGACAGGGCCAAAGGCCAAGAACCGCTACCCTTTCTTTGTCCCCCAGGCACGCCCAGGTGCCCTCGGAACTTGGCTCTCTCCTGCCCTGAGCCCCGGTCTGCTTCCCTCGTTTTCTCAAACACCTGCAAGGGCTCTGACAGGTGGCCCTGTGACCACAGGGCGATGGCCAAAGTTGGCCAGGGCCACAGGGCAGTGTGGGCTCGACAGCTGTCCTCCTGGGCTCTAGGAGCCCGAAGCTAGTCGTTCATCAGGGGATGTGTGGGCAGGAGAAGGCATCTGGTCAAGGTTCTTAGCAAGGCCAGTGTCATTTATTTCATTTCTTCTAAACTCACCCTTCATGCTGCAAGCCTAAAACAGGATGCCGTGGCGGATTAGGAATGGCTGTACGGACCTATGGGCTCCCACCATGCCTGTGTGTATCGTGGGTGTGGTGTGGCATGGAAGACAAGATGGTGGACATTCCACATGCACACAGTGGTCCCTGCCGTGGGTCCTTGTTGGTAGGGGCCCCACCATGTTTCCTTGGGCTCCCGGGCCTGAGGCTCTGATCTCCCGCCTCCCTAACTCGAGGTGATGTCCAGCTGCTCTGAGTGGGTCCCCTGGTGGCCTCTGTCCTCACACTCTGAGGAGGCTGCGGGAGGACAGAATTCACCGGTCACTCTGCCCCCTTGGCCTTGTGTGAAAGCAGGTCATCCATTTGGCTTTCAGAAGCTCCTAGGACCCCTGCCTCCAATAAAGACCCTATGTGTGGCCTCAGCCCGTGCAGGAAGGGCCTTCCCAGGGTCCTCCATGAGTGTACTGTCCCTCTGATCAGTCCACCACTAATCTTGTGTGGCTGGGCCCCAGGGCCACAGCATCAGCCAGGGATTCACAGCAGCAGCTGACTTGCTGACCTCAGGTGTGCCGTGGGTTGGCACTGGGTATCATTGTGGAGAAGCCAGACCCTCATCTCCTTCTTCTGGAATCTGAGCGAGAGGCAGAATGTCCAGTCCTCCTGGTGCCCCCATGTGCTGAAGGTCAAGGGCAGGACATGGGGGTGTCAGGGCAGCAGCCAAGTGGGGGTTGGAGCCTCAGTGGCCTGGCTACCACTGGCCATCCTGAGCACAGGCAGCACTGTAGCATTGTCTGCAGCCAGGAGCCTGGGTCCAGCTAGAGCGGGTGTCAGAGCCACAGCTCAGGGTAGGACACTGTGATCTTTGCGCGAGGATGCCCCCACCCTGACCAGGACCGAGCAGCGGCCGCCCCCGAACCTGCTGCACCGGCTCAGCAGAGAATCTCTGGGCAGAGGCTCTGATAGCTACCTACAATCCCAACATGGCTTCCATGGCCCCTGGTGCCAGCCCAGCCTGGGTCTCCATCAGCCCACCTGGGCCTGCGGGAGGAGGGCCCCAGAGTGACCCTGAGTCACTTGGAAGGTCTTGGAGGCCTTGGCCTCAGGCAGGACTGCAAGGCCCAGTCTGGAGGTCAAACCTGCCCTCGTCCGAGAGCAATGCGCCAGCATCGGTGGGCCCGAGGTGGCTCTGGGATAGCCAGTGCCAAGCTTGGCTCTCTGAGGGCAGTCAGGGGGCAGTGGGAGCCAGCACAGCCCCTGCCAGCCTCCACTGCACTGGCACCCTCCACAGCCAAGGTCCCCAGAGCCCACTGGCCATGATGGCCTAGCCCTGTGTGGCAATGACCCCAGCCATGCCTGTACCACACCCCAGTGCCCAGGTTGCCCTGGAGCCCTGGCTCGGGACACAGCCTGCACCCCAGTGCCCTGAGGCTCAGGTAGTTGCTTGATTTCAGCAGTCAGGGCCCAGTGGCCCCCTGTAGGGAGAAATTGGGAGGAAACTGGCAAAAACCCCAAAACTGGAAAAACGGCTAAATCTAGGGAAAATAAAGGTAACTTGGTTGGACGTTTGTACAAAACCCTTCACAAATCCTCTGAACCTGATTGGGCAATTGGACTCAAAACTGATTGGCTCAGGCCATTCAGTGGGCGAGCTATATAAGGAGCTGCACTGTGGCAGCTTGACCCTTTTTCACCCAGACCATCCACTAAGCAAGACCTTTCCCCTTTTCCGCCCGAAACTTCAACCACCAAGGAAAGACCCCATTCTCTCCTGGACCACCAATGAGGAAACAGCTTTCCTGCTCTCTCACCTGGACCTTCGGTGAGGAAAGAACGCTCTCCCCGCCGCAACCATCAACCAGGAAAGAACCCACTGTCCATCTGATCACCGACGAAGCAAGAACTCACTCCTCATGACCACGGAGACCACCAACACGGGTGTTTGTCCCTGGAAGGCAAAAGTGCTCAGGCTTTTTCTTTCTCCCATCTCTGCCAGTGTCCCAAAGGCCACAGGAGTTCGAGCCCCTCATCCGAGGGTCCTGAGTGGATCGTGTTTAGTGTCTGTGTGCATGGAGGTGCCGCCCGTCCAAACATCCAGGCCGGACTGGGAGGCGGGTGCCCCACAGCCCCCTTGTGACTCTCCTGGCACTGAGCCTGCCTCCTGCAGCCACGGGCACAGCCGGAAACCGGCAGTGTGGCTTCCACTGAGAGGAGCAGCCTCTTGGGAAGTGGCTGGTGCTCACAGCCCCGTGCAGCCACGCTGGCCTCTGGCTGAGAGCCAGGGCTGCATGTTAATCACATGTCCTGCAGCAGGCCGCACGTCGTGGGCAAAACAGGTCTCGTGCCAGCGTTCAGGAACAGAGGCAGTGACTCCTAGGTACTCGGAATAACCTTGCTCTAATTCAGCACGCACACTTACGCTGGCAATTTCTTAAGAGGAAAATGATCTGGTCCCATCCCAAATCTGCACGTGAATGAGGAGATAACTCACTCCTCCAGGGCTGAGGCTGTCACAAACGCCGCAGCTGCTGAGTCAGCCCCAGCTTGCCGTCGGCCCGGGTCCGAGGCCTGGTTCCGGCTTCGGCCCGCTGGACTTCAATGTCAGTGTGGACACGAGGTCATGTGCTCCTCATGGGATCCAGGGAGCCGGAACCAGCCAGTGTGGTCTAGGTGGGAGTTCTCGGCTTTCCGCAGAGTCTGAGCCAGGGCGGAGGAGTTCAGACTCCAGAGCCCCTTGGTCCCCAGTAGGGACCCCTCAGGCACCATGGACTCAGGCGGAGACAGGTTGACCAGGGTCTGCCGCCCTCTGGGGTAGGGGGCCCAGCTGTGTCAGGGACTCTGTCCCTGGGCTGCGAGGTGAGGGCTGAGAGTGTGACTCCTCAGTCCCGTTGCACCTGCCTTTCTAGGGTGCCTGGGTCCCCCAAGTTCTCTCCTCTCACACTGCTGGGGCACTTGGACCCAGGGCTCACTGGGGCTGGTCCCTCTGGGAGGCGGGCTCGGTTTTGTATCTAGGCACAGGTGGTCAGGCTCGAGTCCCGAAGGCCTTTCTGACAACTCGCCTACCTGTACAACCTACAACCTGCATCTTCGATGTGGGGGAGCAGAGTGGGGCCCGGGGTTCAGTGGAGAACCACCCTGCTGCGTCCACACAGGGCAGGGCTATGGACAGCTCAGTGCTCAGTGGGGATAGGGGACGGCTGGAGCCCAGGGGCAGCCGGACCTCGTCCAGCCAGGGCATGGCTGGGAGTCCCCTCTCCTGCGGTTCCTCCGAGGCTGGCCTCTTCCTGCCAGGCTCGGGGTGGAGGTGGGGTGGAGTCCCCAAGGGGCACAGCACCAGCCTCGGCTCCCTCTTTTAACTCCTTAGGCCCGACAGCTGGCAATAGTCCAGGCCAGGAGCTTGGGTGCCCCCAGGCCCTGGACTGTCCTAGCCCCCCATGGTCCTGGTACGTGGTAATGAGGGGGAGGTCCCCCTTTCTGCCAGAAGGTCTGAGACCCATGATGTCTCTCCCAGTGAGCCATACTGTGGCCACAGGACACTTCCCCCTGGCCAAGAGGGCAGCAGGAAGCCCAGGTGGGGCAGGCTGGGGCTGGGCCTGCAGGCTTGGGCAGCCACTGCACTGGCCAACCCAGGAGCCAGGCAGCAGCTGCCTGCCCTCCAGAAGGCATCTGGGAAAAGACTTTGGTTCCCCTGGGCAGAGCTGCCTCATTGGCAAGCTCTACTGCCGCCGCTGCCAGGGCCACCTCTCTGTATGGGACTGTGGGGCCATGGGTCATTACTCAGCCCCATAGTCCAGTCCAGGTGGGGAGGGACCCTCGGCCCAGCCCCCTGCCTGCCCTGGGTGCCTGAGATGCCCATGGCTCCCATGGCAAGGTCCTCCAGCCACCAGGCCAAGCCTGCCTGGCTCTGCCCTCCCACCTGTCCCAGAGTGGCCAGCCGACAGCCCTGGCCCCACCCCAAGGGCGGTCTGTCCTGGCAAATTCTAGCACTTCAAATCTCTGTTCTATAGGGACTTAGACCAAAGTCACTGTGCCCTCCTCTGCCCATAATTCACAGCTGCCAGCTGGCAAGAGCTAAGGCAATTAGCAAAGATCTGTGCTTCCTGATTTAACATAGTGGGGCTGATTGGCCATCAGGCAGTGGACATACAGCCCCAAGAACTCTCTCGAGTCTGAGGGGACTGGGCCCCTGAGCGCGGGGGAGGCGGAACCCACTTGTTACTATGGCAGTCGTATCTTGTCCATTGTTGCCCCTGGACCTCTGCGGCCCCTCTGTGCAGGCCCTAGGATGGGGGCCAAGGC
Organism: Pedetes capensis; assembly: GCA_007922755.1. Classification (NCBI taxonomy): domain Eukaryota; kingdom Metazoa; phylum Chordata; class Mammalia; order Rodentia; family Pedetidae; genus Pedetes; species Pedetes capensis. The sequence goes on along the minus strand of VMDO01008254.1, from coordinate 5,801 downwards.
CCCAGCCAGACTCCACTCCTGCACCCTTGCCTGGTGTCCTCTGTGAGGCAGGTCCCCTGTCCCCTGCCAGCTGGGGGCCTTCCTGGGCCAGCAGGGCACACACCAGGCAGAGGACAAGGAGTCCAGTGCTGGGCAAGATGGGCAGGGACTCCACCTGAGACCATCAACGCCACTGAGGCCAGGCAGGGAGGCTCGGGGCGGATCCAGGCTGCTCCTGAGGTTCACACCTGCTCTGCAGCGGTGGCTTCGACCCCAGGCCAAGGGCTCTCTAGGGTCATGTAGCAGAGGCTGAGGGGAGCCTGGCAGGGGGTCCACACCGCAGGGCAAGGCTGCCAGCCTGGTGGGGCGGCCAGAGGTACCTTAGAGTGACTCATGCCAGAGCCTTGAGTGCCCTATGTGGGGCTGGCATGCCCCACAGCCACCGTCCGACACAACCTCTCCACCAAGGGAGGGAGAGTGTGAACTCACCCCCTCGCAGAACACACAGGGCAGCACAGAGGCCGCTTCCCCGTTCCTCAGCCCTCAGCCTCAGGCCCGCGAGGAGGCTGTCAGCTCCTGAGTTAACTGCCTCGCTTGAGGGCTGGCATTCCTACCTGATTTTCTGCCCATTCCTGTGCGCATGTGTGCTGTGCCAGCTCAAGTCTCACCACACCAGAGTGGAAACCAGGCCTTCAGGGCAGGGAGAGGCCTGCCCCACCCCAGGCCACGCTCCGTGTCTCACACCCACGTGGCTTCTTGCGGTCTCTAGGAGCCACGCCCATGTCCCGAGCTCCATTATTCCTTGAGGCCTGGGATGTGGACATCTCTGGCTGCATGTGGCCGGCCTGGACTGCAGTTCCTGGTTTAGCTCCAGGCTACACACTGGGAGAATCAGCCGCCTGCCACCAGATTCTTCAGGCCATGGTCACCCTAGGCTCAGGCTGGCCCAGAGCCCTGGTGCTCTTGGTGGCAGGGCCTCTCCCTGCCTGCCCATCACCAGTGGCACTTTTGGGGGAAGTGGGTGCATGTGGGGTGCAGAGCAAGGATCCTGACAGCTGCAGAACACCTTGGATCCCAAGTGTGTGTAACTTGGCAGTAGCCTGGGTTATGAGCCCTAAGTCGCAGGACCAGTGGTCCCCAGGGACACAGGAAATGGCGCCCCCTGACTTGGGTGATGGAACGGATTTTCCAACTTAGACAAGAAGGTCCCAGTGCTGCTGCCTCCCCTCTCTTGCCAAACTCAGCAGTGGCCTCTGGATCATTTGCCTGAAACTAGAGCAATCTGGACCCTGTCGGGCTAATGGCCCTGTGGGGATGGAAGGGGGAGGTCCTGGCCTGTGCTCCCACTGCAGCTCTGCATGATCTCAGAGCCTGGAGCAGAGGCACCCATCATACTGGCCATGGCCAGCCCACGGTTCAGCACCCACAGTGCCCCTAGAGGGTGCCAGTCTGCAATGCCGACTCTGAGAGCTCCAAGTCACAGATGTCGCTGACAAAGGGCTCTGTCACTAGGTATCAGTGTCACTGTATTACTGGGATATTTTCACACACTCGCAACGATGAGCAATGAATCAAGGCACATCCAGAGAGTGACGCCTGCCCAGGTCGCACCCAGAGACTCCAGTAAGATGCAAACTGACAAAGCACCACAGGTAACGGAGGTGAGGTGACATTGCTGGCATGGCCTCATTGAAGGTCATGCCGAGCCAACAGGAGCTGAAATGCATAGGCCATCTCTAATGGTGGAGGAAGCTCTTTCGGGCATAAGCGAAGGTCTCACCTGCAGCTTGTGGTCCCCATGGCTGTGTGGCAGTGGGTGGCTAGGCCCTTCCAGGTGTCACAGGGCTGGCTGCGATGCAGGAAGGTGCTGGGCAGGGGAGGAGGCAAGCGTAGCCCTACAAGTGCCCAGACACCTGCAGGGGACACCTGGGGGGCTTCTGGGGGTACTTCTAGGTGGTGGCCTGCGACTCCTCAAGAACTGCTCGAGCTCATGCAGGGCCCTGGCCAGGCTCTTCTGGATGGCTGTGTGAGGGACAGGCCACTCTGCTTTTGACACACACAGAGATCCTTCGCAAAACCATGACTTCTTGACTGGAGCGAACCCTCTCTGCAGGGCCTGCTCACTGACCCACCTCCTGAGCAAGCCGAGCTCCCCAGCCCCATCGCCGTGAATGAGTCTGCACGGAGCCCACCACCTAAGTTCACCTATCTGTGCAGCAGAACAAAATCAGTATTCACCGTGCGCCACTGCAAATCCCATTAGTCTGGGTGTCAAACAACAATGCGCAGAAGACTTAGGAAATTAATTTCAGGCTCTGTCCTCGGCGGGCGCGTGGTTTGCCGAGGCAGCTTTCATTTGAAGACGCTCTTTTCCCATGGAGGAAGCAAAACCATTAAAAACCCTGAAGAGCTGAATTCTCCCATGTGACTCAAATACAGAGCAAACCGCCCAGAGACTCTCAGGGCCTGAGGAGGAGCAGGTGGAAGGTGTGGGCGGCCCTGGCGTCCATAGGCCAGCGGGAGCGACCCAGCACGCCCAGTCCTGTCTTTGCATCGATGGCTAATTTAATTAGTGCACTGACCAGAAGTGGGGGAGCAGATTCAATTACCTGGTGCGCCCAGCCCCGGAGCCGCCTTGGCTGGGGAGAGCAGGTGGTGGGAGGGAAGTCGGGGAGGAGCTGTTTCCTTCATCAGGACCCCATGACTATCACGCTCGGAGGACAACAGGGCAGGTGGGTCATCCCAAGCCTCCGGGACAAAGCAAATGGCTTCTGCTAGAAGGACGGCAATCCCCCAAAGTGGGGCAGGTCACGAGAAGTTTCCAGGGTTGATCTGACCTTGGAAACTCGAGCAAGGCTGCAGAAACAGTGTGGTGTTTTCGGTTTGAATTTTATCTCTCTAGCAGACTGCACGGGCTGGGAATTAGCTCGGTAGAGCGCTGCGCTGCAGTCTCTGAGGTCCCAAGTTCAATTCCCAGCACCCCCAAAATGGGAGAAGGGCCTGGCAATCCACTCCCAAGGCAATCCCAAAACAGTCAGGCATTGAAAACCCTATGAGGGTGGCTATGAGTCGGATACCGACTGGACAGCATCTAACAACAACAACAACAAGCAGACTGCACGGCTGTGGACATGCTTCAGAGCCTGGAAACAGAACTCGCACGTGACCACATGGACCTGAAAGATGGCGCTGGCCCATGAGGTTGAGAGGTGCCTCCACCTGGCAGGAATCTTCCAGAAGAGCTCGGGGTGTTTTTGAGGCAGCCAGCCTGGGCGTGGATGAGCCCTGGACTCCCCGGCTTCACCCACATTTCACAACTGTCATTGGTTTTCTTTTTTCACAAGTTAAGGCCCAGAGAGATTCACAGGCTCAGGACTTCTCACTCAGCAAGCAAGGGCCAAGCCATGGCTATGTTTTCACAACCCCAGCCAGGAGGCAGGGGCTCTGGGAGTGAGGGCTTGGAGGACGGCCGAGCTGGGCAGGGCCGGGTGCACGGCGGTCAGCCATGGACGGGAAAGCTGAAGGCCGCTTCTCCTGAGGGTCTCTGTAAACCGTATCTGCCTCTTTCTGTAGCCCTGCTGGCCTGGGGAGCTGTTTGTTCTGAGGCCTTTCTCCTTCCGCCCCTTGTCCTCCGCTGCCTGAAGGAAATCCACTCCCCAGCAGCATTGTCTGGGGTGTGACCTCTGCCAAAGTCACAGAGGCTCTTGGAGTCTAGCCATCTGCTGTCTTTCATTCCTAGATTATGACCTTAACAGAGCATGCCCAGTAGTGTGTACCTCAGATTTAGCCTGCTCAAAAGTTGTACCACCCCAAAGTGCCTCCTCGTGACTCCTTTGCTCTGGGAGAGAGCATTGCTGTGGAGGGGACTCCCATGCCTCCCCTTACCTGCGCAGGTAGTACACCTTTCTCCACTCTCATGTCTTGGCTGTGTTTATTTTGGCTTTGAGCTCACCAAGATGCGAACCCCTTGCTGTCGGTTGTAAGTGGACACTACCCAGATGAGACCTTCCCCTTAACGGTGTCCAAGCTTTTGTTTCTCGTCTCCTAGAAGGAGAGGCAATGAGCAGAAGGGACTTGTCTCAGGCAGCTCTCCCGCGCTGCTGGAGATGAGCTGAGAGGGGAACTTCTGAGGCCTGACTCACCGGTCCTACACAGACATGTGCTTCTGGGTAAACTTAGCAGCTGCTCCAAACGTTTTGTTTAGACATCCCCTTGGACTGATAGATGGTGCTGGGCCCTTGAGTCAACTGTTGCTGGGTGCCACCCAGTCAGGTCTGACTCATAGCAACCCTAAGTACAGCAGAGCAAAACACTACCCAACACTGTGCTGCGAACACGATCTTTTTATGTTTGAGCCCATTGTTGCAACCACTGTGTTTCTTCTTATTTTGAGTCATGCCACATTAAGGTCCCAGGGGCTTTACTCCATTCCTGTCATTAAAGTTGACTCTACTTTGTGTAGGCAACTCTTTCCCAGTCATTTCTTGAATGCCTTCCAGCCTGGGGGGCTCATCCTCTGGCACTGTATTTGACAGTGCTTCTCTGCTATTCATAGGGATTTCAATGGCTAATTGTTTTGGGAGTGGGTCTTCTGGGTCCTTCTCCTTAGTCTGTCTTAGTCCGGAAGCTCAGCTGAAGCCTGTCCACCACAGGTGGCTCTGTTGGTATCTGAAATAACTGGTGGCAGAACTTTCATCATCACAGCAACATGGAAGCCCCCGCTGTATGACAAGTTGACAGACACTTGGGGTTTGCGTCAACTAGCAGAGTCTTAATAACAGAATAGAGAAAGATAGAATGGGTTAAGAGGGCCCATAGGCCAGCCACAGGCCTGAGGTGATATCACCTCCATCTAGGCTAATCAGTCCTGGTTGGAGGCTGATCAGGGAGACCTGAACATGAAGGAGGCCAGGGAGAAAGAGCGTTTTTCTCTGTTCTAGTTAGAGCAAGTTATTGTTAGGTGCTATAGAGTTGTGTGGAACTCATAACAGCCCTCACTGGGTTTTTCAATGGCTGACTGTTTGGGATTGTGTTGGGAGGGGCTGCCACATCCTTCTCCCATTTTTTCGGTGCTGGGAATCAAACCCAGGGGCTCAGAGAGTGCATAGCAGCGCTCTACCAACTGAGCTAAGCCTCAGTCCATGCAGGCAAGTTACAGTAAAACTAAGGATGCATCTACCTTGAAAACCTGTGATAAGGTAAAGAAACCCCAAAAGAAAATATGGGGTCTTCGTTTTACTCCTTGGTTGGCTTTGTTTTTCTAGTCTAGGACCTCCAGACATGTAAATTTACTTCAATGCTGTGAAACACGAAAGTCAATTTTTTATCTGGGTAAAAAAAGTTGTAAAATTTGTATTTTAGCTGACTTTTCTTCCAATATCATAATCTAGGCTTGATGACATATATGTCTGATTGTTGTGTTTGTCTATGTATCCTATCTTAAGTTTGATATTTTCTGTTGTCTAAAAATGTTCTCTCCTGTTTTCCTCTCGGAAGGCAGTTCTCAGATGACAAGTGTCTTCATCTTAACCCTTTTCTAATGTAAGGAAAGGAACAAAAGACACCCTTGTGTAACAGCTGTGAGATAAAAGCCCACAATACACACTCAGACTGAAAAATAAAAAAGTCTTTTTATATCTTATGACTGGAGGCCTCTTTAACTTGCCAGGCCACACACGACCTTGCAGACTTCTACATTCCTTGGAATGTCTGCTTTAGCTCTAATCTAAACAACAGCAAAAAAAAAAAAAAAAAAAAAAAAAAAAAAAAAAAAAAAAAAAAAAAAAAAAAAAAAAAAAAAAAAAAAAAAAAAAAAAAAAAAA